>CAAKHF010010527.1:0-19263 GCA_901007745.1 Hippocampus kuda | reverse complement strand
GTAACACTCACATAATTGGGGGTCTCTCTCTCTCTCTCTCTCTCTCTCTCTCTCTCTCTCTCTCGCTCTCTGTGTCTCTCTCTCTCTCTCTCTCTCTCTCTCTCTCCAATAAAGGACAATTTGATACATATCTTTTGACAAATTTCAAAGTGGAACTTTCAATTTGTTTTGATTCAATGCACTCCCATCTTGAAAATCAAAACATATCTTCCAATTCAAATCATTTTTTGTTCAGCCCCTACAACTTACCTCTTTCTCCATTAAATTTCAATTAAAAATCAATGCATGTTTCCTATTATATCTTAATTCTTTTACCAAGACATTTTGGACCATTTTAAGATCCCCAATTGGATCCCGAAAGAATCACATATATTTTCTTCTATTTGTCCTTCATATGAAAATAGAAAATGAGCAATATTGCGGATTCAAAATGTTTATAGAGACATTTTAATACTACTAGCTCGATAACTAATCTCACGTTGCTGCAGAGAGATGTGATACAGTTCAATTAAAATGTCCTCAATGAACCGGCCCAGATTAAACATGACAGCTGCTTTTCAGGGACTAAGAGACCATCTGTGAAAGGATTATTAGAATTTGTCACACAAATCACTACTAGATCCGAAATGTAAAATTTTGTCAGGAGTCAACTGTCGGCTAGATCTTTAAACGCGGATATTCCCCTCACTCTTTGTTCTTCGGATAACGCTGACTGCCTTACCTCTCGGATGTGACGGCCACCCCCTCGAGGAAGTCGTGTCGCCCCGTTTCGTTGAGGCGCTCCTGCAGGATCTGGATGCCCTCCTTGACGTCGCGCAGCTGCTGGCTATAGCGCTGGATCTTGTGCTCGATGTCCGTGAGCTTGCGCGCTGTGTCCATCTCCAGTTCTTCCAGCATGCTCTTTTGACGCTCGCGCAGGAAGCGGTGGAGGCGCTCAAAGGCGTCGCCGATGGTGGCGCGGAGACCTTTGGCTGAGGACTGGAAAGGAGACGCAATCACAACTCACTCTTAGCTATCTA
The DNA here is from genome assembly GCA_901007745.1 of Hippocampus kuda. Lineage (NCBI taxonomy): Eukaryota > Metazoa > Chordata > Actinopteri > Syngnathiformes > Syngnathidae > Hippocampus > Hippocampus kuda. The sequence goes on along the minus strand of CAAKHF010010527.1, from coordinate 18,244 downwards.
CAATGAGTGTTCAAAACACTGGACGAAAGTGAGAAGGGCTTCAACAATTATGATGGCAAATTCGGCCATCTGAAAATGGTCACACAGCTTATCCTTGGTGAGGTTTTCAAGAGCTGCAGGGAAAAAAAAAAGACAGGCTCAAGTCATGTGAACAATTTGCAGCAGGTGGCAAAGCAGAATCACAGATTTGAGGGATAAAGAAAAGGGATCTCAAAGAGAATGAGTCAGCCGAGTGTCTGAAGCGATGAAACAAAAAGCAGCCAGGAGAGGTTGTCAAGTCTAAGCAGGCAGGAAACAAAACAGGATGCTCTTGATTAAATATTTGGTTTACAGATTCTTCGACTATCTTGCATTGCCTTCCAAAGCACTTTTTTTAAAATGGATATTTACATGCCTGTCTTTTTATCCACCATGTCTCCATCATCTGAACTCACAACAAAAACTGAAAATAAATCCCTCGAGCATCCAACTCTTTACTTTCTTCAGCTTGTCTTTTGTTCAGGGATCCCTGCGAAGCGAAGCCTTTTGCAGCAGAGTGTGGGCAAAAAAAGGCTACGCCCAAGTTGGATGACAGTCAACATCCACCGTCACTGAGCGGGATTCGATTCCATGCTGGTTGCAGAAAATGTCAATCATCACCACACCGACAGTGACCTTCAATCTGGACCTTTATCTGGATGTACACCAATTTAATGGGCTCTTCTTTGGCCCCATGTGCCACGCCTTGACAGCGTTATGAGGAAATCAGTTTTCGTCTCGTGATGGGTATTCAATCGTTGCAGCTTCACGCATTCAGAGTATTCGATGCTCACATTTTATGCGTTTTGATGCTTGGTAGTAATTCATGGGGCTGTTCCTGAGATACGGTACAGTAATCCCCGTCACCTTTGGAGTGTTGACAAGTAAGCCGTGTAGACATGGACCAGTTGTTCCTCCTATGAGACACTCCCAATATCGTGTCACAGTGACAATTTACAGTTTGAGCCCTGCGAGTCCCAGGGACTCACTGATCAGAAAAGTATGAGTCCCATTATGGATTTAGAGAGTCCCAAATTTCGAATTCTGAAATGGTCTCCTTATTCAATTGCATATGATAATAACACAAACAACAACAAAATACAACGCAACACTTGTTTTAACGTTACACAACTTGGCAATCGTCTGCTTTCCACGAGGTGAAGGCCGATCTCGCCAATCTCGTCTCACGAGAGCAGAAATCTCGTCACGCGAGATTACTTAACGCGAAATCAAAACAACAACGGCGCCGATTGTCAAACTGCGATCGTTGCTGGAAAAAAAAAGATTTACCATAGTTTTTTTTTTGTTTGTTTTTTTGACTGAGAAATTTCCTTGCGTCCCAAAAACGCACATTATTTGGAACTGTGCGTCTGGCGGGAAAAGTACGCGTCTAGGACGAGGGACACAGAGGTAACAAGATGGCTGGTGTCATTATTGTTTGCAAGATTGCAATCATGAGGGCACTTTGTTGCACAAAATCTACTGTCTGTTGATATTATCAATCTCTCCTCTGAACTTTAAGATGTAATTACAGTCGCCAAATAATTCCCCTCTCTTTCTTCGAGTGGGGGCAGGTACGATCTCTGCGGGAGCCGGATAAATACGGCAATTCGTCAAAGAGTGTGACAGTTATGACATGAGGGCGGGCTGCGTCCCAGCCTTCCTCGCTTGTTGATGAGTGGAGTGGGCGGATGAAGCGGCTCCATGATCAGTCTCGCTGACATCCTGCTGAGGCCCAGCAGAATGTGATGGTGCCGAGCAGGTGTCTGGAGCCTTCGGAGATGAGACGCTGGCTAACTTTCGGGCGAGTATGCAATTATCGAGAGAATCCCCTGTGGGTAAGTGACGAGATCACAATGTCTATCCCTCAGAGAAAGACTCTCGAAACATGTATTTGCAATGTAGTGTGAGGTTGCCATCTTTTAAGCAACATTTCTCTCCGCCATCTCGCTGCATGCAGAAAAAGGCACCGTCGGCAACAGTGAACCACACTGAGTGGAAAATGAAACAAGCGGCCCTTTTAGGTGAGGAAGGAAAAGGAGGAAACAAAAGAGAGACTTTCCAAAATGGCTCAGAGACGAATACGGTAATGACGTGGCCATCTTCCAGGCAGGGGCAAATGGATTGGAAATATAGTATAATGAGATGAGCGTAGTGAAGAGTGGACGAAAGGAGCGGATCCCGCATTTAGGGGACGTCAGTTGGAGTCGTTTGGACAGGAAATGATGTGTTGCTCCAACTTGGCGCAGCGGGTGTGCTGAGGTGCTTCGGTCTTAATGTGTGTAGTGTCATGTCGTGTGCACTGGCAACTGTCACTCCAACCGTCGAGGGAAGATGGCCTTTCTTGAAGAAATCATGGATGCTTCTTTCTCCCATCGATGACACCAAACATCTGTGCACCCACAGTGTTCGAATGAGCATCACTCATGGCAACAAGGGTGTGGAGGATTCATTGCAGGGTTTATATTTTTGACTTGTTACAATGCCTGGTTGGACATTTAGCCAGTAGCAATTGAGCAAATCATTGGTTGATGGAGATGAAACAGAAGATGAAAAAGGAAATGAAGATCCCAGTTGGCAGTGACGAACTGTAATTTAGCAATCTGATGACTGACGATTACCGTTTTGGTTCGGCTTGAAATCATAACGGGTGGCCCGGCCGCTGGCGAATGACGACCGGCCAAAATGTACTGACTTGCCCACGTCTGAACACGCTAACGTGTGGTCCACTGTGAACTATCATACAGGATAGCCGACTAATAGTCCATCCGAGCTTCTCTTCTGTAAAGATGTGTTGCTTTGAAATGGAAGAGTGTGTTTTTTGTTTGGTTATTTTTTTTAAGTTTAGTTCAGTTTTTTTTTTAAGGAGAATTGCTGCAGTACCTTCGTCTCAGTGAGCTGTCTTTGCAAGAGCTGCAGGGCTTCAGTGTGACCCTTCTCGCTGTCCTGCAGGTTAGCCAGCTGCTCCTTCATCTCCCTCTGCAACACAAGCAAATGACAAGCAAAGGGAGGTCAGCAACCTGGGATCAGGCAAAACAGTCTAAGACTTAAAAAAAAAAAAACCTATCTGTGATTCGTTTCTGGCTTGCTCGGATCATGCCTCCTGGTCAGCTACATCGAAATGTTAATGAGTATTTTCAGCTCTGTTTATCTAACTCTCGTATTGATTGTTGCTCTTGCTCGCTCAGCTTCAGCACAGATTAAACCCCACAGCTACCAAACAAGGAATGCGGACAAGAGAGCCAAGACATGAAGAGATCGCATGAAATCACAGGGGACGTCGGGTGGCGTCAGAGGAAAGTGGGTCTCGTTTCTTGCCGGGGCTCATGCTGGTTAGGCTCAGCCCTCCTCGGGTCTCCTCACGCAAGGAACGAGACTCGGCGGGGGCTGGCTGAGGCTGCTGTCAAAAACAATGCAGGTTTACACAAATCCCAAAAACTGGAGCACGCACACACATCTGGGATGAGCAGATGTCCTTTCATTTTTTAATTGGTACCTGGTTAAAGTTGTTTGGTTCTGTGTTTTCTTATCTTACTCAGTCCTATTGTGTATTCCACCCTTCCTGGTTGGATGGTTTTATTTAAATGCTATATTGGGTTCAGAAACTGTACACTGACCATCATCCAAGTCCTTTACCCATCTTATGAGTCTATCAAACAGGTGTCAGCCCATTTCTTCATTTCAGATGCAATTTCCGAGAAGTGTGGGTGTCAAAACTGGGAGTACCAGGGTCTGGTGGGTGGAAAAAAACACCCCGCACATAACTAAGAAACCAAAGTCAGAATCTTCAACTTCTTGAACCAGACTGTATCCAAGCCCGAAAACATCCTGTTCTCATGGTTCTAGTGACTCAGCCAGCTTGGGGGTCTACTGTACAGGTGTAAAACAGTGCCAAGGGTTCTTGAAACTTGTCACTCCATAGCTAACCAACTTTCTGACATAATTTGTCACAAATGCCAAGGCAGAAGTAACTTACGTCACAGTCAAACCCGTATCACATGTTGAAAACCTGCAACACAGACCAAGACACCAAAATAACCAGACTGTTTGGCAGGGGAGCCAGATCGCACATATGTAGTGACTGCTTGTCCCATCTGGCCTATATCAAGGTTCTCTCGAACAGAGCGTCATGTGTTCCGAGGGCCCGGTAAACTTGATATGCTATTTCCAAACCAAACCGAGTGGTCCAGGGTTTACATTATAAGCGTGGTCACGGAAAAAGGTACAAAGAAAGTAAAATTGTATTCCAAGGCCCCATTGTACTCGTAATCAGTGGGGTTGAAAAGAACCAGATTGAATGACTGGACAAAAAAAAGATACACACCGTATGTATTTTTTCCCAAATCTTCCGAAAAGAGTGGCAGCTGTTTGAGCTGCAAAGGATTGTGGACACTTTTCTGCCTTCCAGACTGGCCACCTGCCTCCTGGGGAATGTGAATTAATGGGCACGTCGTTGACGTCTGTTAGCATCTTTTCATTGAAGTGGTTCTAATTCAGGATGAAAGAAAAGGAATAAACGGAAGCATCATCTATTTAATTTTCCAAAGTTGAGGTAATCATACCGTCTCGTCGCTTCGCTCAGTTATCGCCACCCTTCAACCCATACGGCAGCACAAATCCCCCATATGGAGCTGTCAGCTCAGGCCAATGTGAGGGGGGGGCGGGTTATCACTGAAGGTACTCAGCTGAAATAAATATTGAGAATAGATCTCTGCTGACAGAGGGAAACCATAACAATTTAAAACATCGAATGGGACTTACTCAATAAGAGTCCTTAAAACACAATAGCTATTAATTAACGTGTTGTGGAAACTCTCTGAACTCAACAGCGCGCTACAAAATTCATAGAAACACGCTGGCCGACGATCGTTAAAAAGATGCTGCATTTTTCCTCTCAAGGACACGACTAGAGGAAAACAAACGGCTGCTGTACAGGGCGGGGCGGGGCAGTGTAGAGCGTGACTATCCATGTTAATGATGCCAGTGCGGCAGCTGACAGACTGACCGAGAAAATGTGCTCCTCTGCTATGATGTGGAACAACGAGGAACTGACTGGTGCATTAAAAAAAAAAAGTGCCAGAATGACCGGGGGAAGCGAATGGACTCGCTACGAGGTCAAAATGACTGAAATCCCAAATTAACCAATTTGGAAATTAACTCATTCACTCCCAAAGACGTTTTTAAACGTCTTTTCAGACTTGGTCTAGAATTGGCTGGTACTGAATGAGTTAATTTTACATTTGCCATTGTTAGCACAGGTAAGAGCATTTTGATGTGTTGCTCCGAAAGCCCCCACTAAAACACAGGCAGGTCATTTGTCTATTCACTGTTGACACCTCGGGGTGCCCTGAAATTGGAGACCATCAACTTTGGCTTTGCAACCTGCCCGCCACAGTCTGGAGGCTAATCGAGCAGAATTGTTAAGATGTCTAAAAGTAAGCTAAAATATCAGAGGTTATTTTTGTCATTATTTATTGGAAAATGAAAATACATGGCGACAATAGCGGCCCGGTGGTCCAGTGGTTAGCGCGTCGACCTCACAGTGCAGAGGTACCGGGTTCAATCCCAGCTCGAGCCTCCCTGTGGGGAGTTTGCATGTTTTCTCCGGGCCTGCGTGGGTTTTCTCCGGGTACTCAGGTTTCCTCCTACATTCCAAAAACATGCATGGTAGGCTGATTGAACACTCCAAATTGTCCCGAGGTGTGAGCGCGAATGGTTGTTCGTCTGTGTGCCCTGTGATTGGCTAGCAACCGGTTCAGGGTGTCCTCCGTCGACTGCCCCCCCCCCCTCCCACGACCCTTGTGAGGATAAAGCGGATCGGAAAATGAATGAACGAATGAATGGTGACAATATTGAAAATGAAATGCTTGGTAGGTTAACAAAATCCTGATAGCTATCAAGATCGGCGTGACTTACGGTAGCAACGGGTGGATATAGAAAGTGAACACACCCAGACATTTTCTTTGGTAGCGCAAAGCTCTCGTGTTTTATTACGACGTGCGCAAGGAATTGGATGTGAAGTGCTGGTGCACTGCAGATGCCCGGAGAAAGCAAAAAAGCAGGTGCCTAAATCGGAAGAGGGACGTTTTTTTTGTGTTGACTTGGCTAGTTTGTCTTTTGGTCTGGTGTTGAAGCAAGTCTCTCACCTGTCCGTCCGATCAGGCCCGACACCAATCTGAAGTGACACTTGGCCAGCATGTCAGCTTGCAGAAAAGGTGCAAAACAAAGAGGTAATTTTTTTTTATGTGGATGACAGAGCCGGTTAGCCTCACTAACTTTGGCTATTCCTATCTCATTAGTTTTAAAATACTGCAACCATGGGACTGGTGCTTAGGAACAAGAGTAGTGGCGTGAAGCGAAGCTTTATCTTGGTCGCCAAAATGTGATGTCCAAAAATGCGCGGGCAATAACTGTGTGATAATGAGAACTTTATAACGCAACATTCAGTCACGCGCCAACGTCAGCACGTTTGTGTTGCTTTACAACTCTTTTGTGTGACGGTGCATTTTCCTCGGTTCAGTTTAACATGCTTCTCTAGCAATCAAAAAGAAAAATGCATCTCTATTGCTCCATTCACATCATGAGTACATCACTGTTAACATATAAGAATAAGAGATGCATTCCTTTATTTTGAGTTTCCCTGAGACAAGCTTACCGGGATGAGGAATAAATGCTAACCAATTGTCAGATCGCATCGTTTCATTTTTGGATACGTGACAGTAATAATGTGGCCCTTCCCTGATGACGGCTGTCAATTTCAAGGCTCACCGTCATTCTCGGCTCCGTGCTGAAGGGCTTTATTCAATATTTATAGCGTCTGAAAGTGCACGCTTCCCTGTGGCCATGCATTAAAAGCCGACACAAATCCCTCTCATCGTCCATACTGATGCCGGCTTTATTATTCTCCCCCAGCGCCTTCAGGATGTATAGGAGAGCGTTGGGTCAGTCTGATGAAGAATGAAACAAAACATGCACTTTCACAGGCCTGAATAAGGATTTTTAAAGCCCGACAGGATGGGAAATGGGCTCTAAATATTATCTGCCATCCTATGGACTTAATTCATATATTCATTCATATGTAGGTTTGCCCAAGAGGATTGCTGCAAAACTGGCACACCACTAGGAGGATTATTTTCCTTTTTTGGAGGAAAGATGCCTATTTAGTGGACTATATAGGGATGAATTGCTTTATAGTTTCCTGATAAACCGTGATTAAAACTTCAAATGGTTATTACTATTGAGTACTTTGACTCCCGTAATTATTTGGAAGACTACGCTTTACTTTTACTTGCGCCACTATTCGTAAAGCCTTTTCACACTGCACTTGGTTTTCTTGGTGTTTGGATGTGCTTGCAGCCTACCAGGAAGTAACAGGGAGGCTTTTCCCGCTGGTTGGACTACTGCTGTTAGCACTCTGAAGTTACTCTGCCATCCGCTTCCTATTGGGTGCGCCTCCTGCAACACCAGTCTCATTTTGATTTGAACACTTTTCAGTGCAATGGTGAAGCAATCGTCCATCTCGACACAACGTTCCATCCTCAAGCCAAGCCGCGCCTACACGACAAATGAGTTTCTCAACCGTGCATTGCATGCGGCTAGGTGCATCGCGAAAAGGCTTTAAATAACCGTACTCTTCCTTGAGAAACATTTTTGGCCCCTCGATGAACCTCTGCATTCTTGTGACCAATAAGAGAAGAGGTCGATTACTGTGGCTTGCTGTTCCACATGTTTGGATCTTACGTGCATGAAGAAGGATTTTGATTGCTGCCATTTGCGATTTCTATTCTGAAAAAATAAAAAATAAAAAATACTTAACATTTTTTAGGTCCATGTTAAGTATTTTTTATTGGACTACGCATGATAATACCAATCCCCATTACAATTTGTCACTAATGCTGATCTTAACGCAGTTGTGTCAAAATCAAGGCCCAGGGGCCAAATCCGGCCCGCCTGGTCATTTCATGTGGCCCGTGAAAGCAAATCATGTGTGTCAACTTGCTAAAATCCAAACCAAAATGTCAAATTGTCACGTGTAATAAACAACGTTGAGATTTTGCAATAATTTTGTTACCCAGATTACACTCACTTGAACAATAACTGAACAAACGATTAAAATTGACTTGACTGATTTCAAAACTAGTAATCTATTAATTTGTTGTGTACAAGTAATCATTTTGTGGTCATAACGGCCCTCCGAGGGAAGACATAACTCCAAATTCCAACTCCTCTGGAACAACTGGAACCAGACCAGGCTGTGACATTTGTGCAGAAAGAGGTAGTGATGAGAAGAGATGCTATTGCGGCCCCCATGCAGTCGTCAGTTTGTAGGGCGCACCATGCAAATAATGACCTGGGGCTCTGATGTTCTACTTCACAGAGTGAGGAAGCTCACGCGGTATGCAAATGCAACAAACCAAACTGGAATAGCCAAAGAAAACAACACTGTGTGTCAGTTTGAATTTCTTTTTTTTTTTTTTTTTTGCCATTCCTCAACTGCAAGAAGACATTTTTGAACTACTGAGAAACTTGAGCCCCTTTCACACCACCTTTTCTTTACATGATGCTGCAGAATGGAGTGCCATCTAATTATGGGATTGCGGGATACTGTCTGTGAGAAAGCGCAAAAAGAGCTGCGGCAGCATCCCACTTTGCTGGATTCGGCGGAAGAGGTTGAACTTGTGATAGAGCTGTTTTCGCAATTTTTGGAGCTCTCTGTGACTCTGTGTGAAAGAAGTTTATGATGCTGGAATGGAAATGCTATACACAATGATCTGATAATGTCACTGAACGCAAAATCCGTATGTGGCTTATTTTCCAACGGTTTAACCAGGTGTGTCAAAACGTACCGAATTATTATTATTATTTTTTAAAAGCGGTATGTATGTAAGTGTTGCACCAGCTGCAGTGTTTGAGGAACTTATATATTGCATTCTGCATAGTGCTCTTTGCAATTTATCCTCCTCCTGGCAAATAAATAAAGCAAAATACTGCCATGGCAGACTCTCACATTCCTGTAATTTATGTGTAAGAGCAGCAGAACTTGTATTCGAAGCAATTTCTCCAATTTCATCCATTGCTACAATAGATGCAACCACTATTGAAAATACTGTTGAGAATCTAATCCAACCTCATCTTAAATTCACGTGTAGACTGATTTGTTGATCAGTCTCTGAACATAAAAGTTCATTTTTCTCATGTCAATGTTTATTTTCTCCTAACAAAGAACCGAAGAGGTGGCCGGGTGAAGTCCACGTGGAGATGAATGCACAACATGGCTTTCATCTCACCGCTCACCCTCTAAAAGAGGAAGGGGGGGGGGGGGGGGTAAACGCCCTGAAAATGACCCTGAGATGCGTTTGACTGCCAGAGGAATTTCACAACAACCCAATGACTGCCAGAAACATATTTTTTTTTCCCTGTAAAGCCTCTTAGGATTAGTCAGACCTCTAGTAGTCAGCATGTTATTAATATAAAACCATGTAGAATGTGTCAGGAACACAAATCACCCGGTGAGGAAGCGTGATGCTGCTTCAGCCTGATGGAATGGATGCAGCCAACTGGTCATTACACTTTAGTTGTCAGCAATAAGCAGGCCTCCGTTCCCGCAGAAAGAGCTGACCAAATTAAGTGCGTGTCTGGCACTCCTATCGCTCGGTTCCTGCAACAGCCAATGCATTTTCATAATTAAGTTGCACTGTAAAATAATGCCACGTTGATATTTTCAGTGCAGCTTGCACTCAGGAATGTTACCATGTACTGTGATGACTTTTAATCATATGCGATTGTTAATTTGGCTGCAGTCATGAAGTACTACCATATGTCTACGACTATATTAGTTGACAAAATAATTCCTCACACCGGTTGGACTTTTCCCCCTATAATTCCCCCTATAATTTTCCATGGGAATTCTTTTTCTTAATTTAGTACATCCATCCATCCATTTTCTAATCCGCTTATCCTCACGAGGGTCGCGGGTGTGCTGGAACCCATCCCAGCTGTCTTCGGGCAGTAGGTGGGGGACACCCTGAACCGGTTGCCAGCCAATCGCAGGGCACACATAGACAAACAAACATCCACACTCACAATCACACTAAAGGACAATTTGGAGTGCCCAATCAAACTGCCCTGCATTGTTTTTGGAATGTGGGAGGAAACCAGAGTACCTGGGGAAACCCCACGCAAGCATGGGGGAACAAGCTAACTCACACACAGGAAGGCCGGAGCCGGAATGGAACCCTCCACATCGGCACTGTGTGGTGGACGTGTTTACCAGTCGACCGCCGTGCCGCTAAATTAGAACACTTCTTCTCAAGTACTGGGGCGGGATTCTCTGAAAGTACGTGATGCGATGCCAGCACTCTTTTTTTGACAAACTCGAATAAAGTGCAATTGCACATCCAGTACAGTAGGTGGCAGTGGGGCTCTCATTGTCAGAGTGTAAACAGGAAGTATGAGCTCAAAGGTATTTTTTGCACTGTACACACAGCACAGAGCAGGAGATGTGAATTGCAGTGAACTAACTCTTGCGAGACATCATGCAAAAATCTGTCACAGTGACGAAAACAAAGGTCAAAGGAGACTAAAAACAATGTGAAGGAAGTTATTCTTTGTTGATTTATTTTTCTATAGTTAATCTATATTTCTTTTTTCTTTTCTTTAATGTTACTAAGGACACAGTGTTCGGCAGAGCTATACTTAGAACAATTTATTAGACAAATTAAATTTATAGTCGCAGCAGCAAGTTGGGGCGGCGCAAACTGTTTTCTTCTTCCGAGGGTCCCGTAACAGAAAATAAAAGAGTAGCAGTGAATTAGAACAACTTTGAAGTCAGCATAATGGAACGGATCATTTTGGAGCATCCAATGTATTTGCCATATCAGTAGTACATTTGTACCAGCGACCCAGACTCACAGGCGAATAATTGGCCCTTCCAGAGAGAGCTCATAATAAAATGCCGCTTATATTAAACTGCTGCATACATTTGAACTGATCGCTTGAACCATACCCATGCTAAAGAAATGCCTCGTACTCGCACTGCCGCAGGGGAGCTCATTTGTTATTCAATGACACTTAGGCAATAATTCACAGCCGCGTGCCAGCCTCCACTTATTAGCCTGACCATCAACCTAAATGGGTATGAGTATCTAATGGCATTATGGCTAATAGCAAAGTATGAGGGACTGCAAAGCTCGTCACACGGCAATTAGGGCAAATTGGTGATTGAATTGCTAAAGTTAACTTGGAAAATGCTGACTGCAAACAACATAAGGTACACTTTTGTCCGATGGATGTCAAATTTGGAATTCAAATTAATTTTAGGCCGGCAATAGCCCAGTTTGTAGTGACATACAAATGCAAAGCACCACACTGAAAGGTTCTTGTAATATTTTGGCTCTCTCAGGTAGCTATCACCTATCGACGGCCTCTTTTGAATTGGCGCTTATTATTTTTTTCTGCATATTTACCTTATGTGTCTGGCTTGTGGGGTTCAAACTAACAGAAAAAAATCTTCCAAGGCTGGTAATTAGCCCAACACTGCTCTTGCATAATGTGACAAGGTTCCCCTGAGACTGAAAACAAGAATGCGGGAGCGCCCCGAGCTGTGCCCGAGTCATGCGGTGTTCCTCTAAAGCATGACTTGAGCTGGAAACACAGGTTGACAAGCAAACAGAAATTTGCCATCACTCCCTCAGGTTGACAAAAGAGACGTTGAACAGGTAAACCACCTCCGGCTTCAATTGTGGAAGGAGGCGGGTGAGTGACTGGGAGCTCGAGTGAAGACTTCCAACAGCAGCTGGTCAAATGAAATCATCTGCTGCAAATCACAAGGATGGGGGAATTACAACAGATTACAGTGCGGCCTTGCCCACTACCAGGGAACAAAAGGTCGCTCTAATCTGTTTTAATTCTCCGGCTAATCAAGAATTCAGCAGTGGGTCCGCAATCCCGAACAAAACATGAAGGTGACACGGGCAAAACCCCTAAGGTACATATTTTTGTCCTTGACTTTCTTTACCGGGCTGTCCGCCTCAAAGGGAGGTAGAGTGAAAGCAACATCCCCCCGCTGTCTGCTCACATGCATTTAATGTCATCCGGGCGCTGCTTTCGCTACTGATCTGCATCATATTACATTGAGGAAAGGCCTCAACACTAAACCTTGCTTTAAGATGTGAAACGCCGGAATTGACTGTAATTACAATGAAAATTACCCTCAAAGTGTTACATTTTTGGAGTTCAACATTTTTGGGAAAAATAGGACTCAACAAGTCTCCGGGGCTTTGGACAAAGGTTTTACAAGCACATCGCACCAGGCAACAGCAAATCATCTGAGACTTCAGTTCACACTTTATCTCAAGAGAAAATTCCCACCACAAAAAGCATTTTTACTGCGCCAATGATGCGTGTTTTGATCAGCACTGAGACGCAATTTCAGAAACACCGACACTACTGACAGTTTTGCTTCCCGTTCTTCCAAGCCCAAATTTGTATGCAAGTCGGAATGCACCGGGATCCATCAATTAAAAAGAACTAATGTCATAATCACAGTAAATATTTGTAAGAAAAACACTTGCGGGCCATCCATCCATCCATTTTCCGAACTGCTTGATCCTCACTAGGGTCGCGGGGGGTGTTGGAGCCTATCCCAGCCGTCTTCGGGCAGTAGGCGGGGGACACCCTGAATCAGTTGCCAGCCAATCGCAGGGCACACAGAGACGAACAACCATCCACGCCCACACTCACACACCTAGGGACAATTTAGAGCGTCCAATCAGCCTGCCATGCATGTTTTTGGAATGTGGGAGGAAACCGGAGCACCCGGAGAAAACCCACGCAGGCCCGGGGAGAACATGCAAACTCCACACAGGGAGGCCGGAGCTGGAATCGAACCCGGTACCTCTGCACTGTGAAGCCGACGTGCTCACCACTGGACTACCGGGCCGCCCCTTGCGGGCCATAATTATAAAAAAAATCTAATGAGAAACTGTAAGAACCCACCTAACCGTGCCGTGTTGAACTGCACTACTACACATTATCCCGCTGCGCAGTAGTCCAACTATCCTACGCTACGTTGCTAAGGCGATAGTAAAGTCAGACCAGTTAATATTTGTAAGAAACAGACTCTTACGCCATCAATATAAAAATAAAAATGGCAAATACAGCGGCAGGTAAACGTTCTTTCTTGTATCATTGCTTTCTTCTCCGTATTCTTGCACCACTGAGCAAACGACCATTGAGGCAATTTGTCACCTCGAAACATTGTATGTCATTACCGTGGTAAAATGAGACACCAATTATGTCTTGAGTTGACAAAGGTTTTACAATGGTGACAGACAAATAAATCCCCATGAAAAAGAAAAATTGCGTTGAAATTAAAACAGCTTGGAAGTCAACTTGTGCTACTAAATTGACTTGGGAGGTTCCACATGCAGTACGCCGTATTATCAATATCCTCAGAGTGTACATTGGTCAGATGTTGCTTTTAGCTGCCTGCCGTCTTTGAAACCATCATAGCAATCTTTTATGCCTTCTATTAAAGTGGCTTTCTAGGCGCATGCATGTGACTAATGCAATACGCAACATTTCTAATGCGCAACAGATCCACCAACTTCTGACTCTCACTTAAGCTAAGCGCGGGCCAAAAGTAATCATCTTAACAAGACAAAATGTTGCCTTTGATGGATGCGCTAAAATGGAGCACTTTCTCGGATAAGTGCTTCTGTTTATCTCTTAATCTACGACGATACGTGCGGAGATAAACACTCAGTCCTGCCACGCGCATCCTCTGTGTTGTCAGGAAAAACAACTTTTCACTGAAAGAGATCCTTAGGACTTCAAATTAGGACTTCAAATTTTCTCATGGCATGTGACTTCCTGTTCATTGGGATTCAAATTCTGTTAGATGTCTGAGTCAAGGTGAACAGTGGCGATTTGGCAAGGATGGTCCCACATCCCATTTTTATCCACATTTCGAAGAAGCCAGAGTACAACCTGAAAATATTGAAATTCTATTAAAAAAAAAAATCTGATGTGGTGAACCACGATAATACATCGGACGACCGTACTTTTTTTCTCGTCGCTAGGCCAAGTGGTTTTTTTTTTTGCCTGAACAATCCGTTTAATACCGAATCACTCTCTGTGCCGGGCAAAATCGATTGCTTTGCTAAACAGATAGGATTGAGATGAACTCATTCGTCACTGACATCTTAAAGAAATTCTCACAGCAAAGACCGCAAAAAAAGGGAGAAGACTAAACCAACCAGAGGTAAAGCTGCGGAGAAAAAAAAAAAAAAGAAGGGGAGGCAAGGTGATGCAAAACCCCAAGGGTGGTTGGGGGCGTCATCTGTGGGTGCCCTTGAGAAGGCCTGACTCATTACTGCGGAGGCACAGCCAAGCGTGGCGGCAGCGGCGGGAGCAAGAGTCGGCAGAATGAGTGGCAGCCTGGAAGAACACTTCAAAAATAGGTGTTGAAGACCGCCCGCTGCGGCTTTGATGCGGGTGGCAGTAATGCAAATGCGCTTTCATATTTCATGTGTCTGACGGACTGGTAAGGGGCCAACAGCAATGGTGTTCATAAGACATGACATGCGAGGTGCATCCGGATGCTTTCGATGGCAGAACCGCGTGGGTGGATTCACCACAGCAGTCATTTAAGTCTCCAGAAGCGTGGGCTTTATTCTACCACACAGCTGCCTGATGCTCTTATTCCTCCACATGCCGTCCACTGGATCTATCGAACTCTCCAAATATGCTCGAATTCACAGCCCCGCCCACCCAGCCAACTCCATCATGCATCTGGTTGTTTACTGCTGTCAAGTAGAGTGCAAAGACTTCTTTCGGGTCAACGGACAGCAGGAGCGCTTGGTCACGCACACACACAGTCTCAATCATACAATTAGGGCGATGGGACTGACCAGCGTCGTGCCGCAATTCTTTTTTTTTTTTTTTTAAATTTGGAAAGCCACAGTCACCGAAGCACTTGTCAGCCAGTTGCTAAACTCCAAGAGAATAGTAAAATCACTATCACATATTAACGCAGGAGCTGTTGCCATCCACAGATCACGGCCAGACACTCACCTTGCGTGTGTTTTCATTCGTTGAAAGTTCTTTCTATATTGCACATTTTCACCTGTATCGGGCGGGTGTGGAAATAATTCCCGTGATGAAAGGGGGCTCACCGTCTACATTTCTGCCAGTAAAGAGCATATAACAGAGATGGGGGGGCTCGAGTTGCTATTTTTTGGACTTGAGACTTGCTTGTGAAAAACTTGGGAACAACTTGAGTTGACTTGGAACGGCATCAGTGATTGACGCAACTCCAAGGGTAATGATTAATTTTAATTAATGGATTATATTGTCCATAACATTGACGAAAAAAGGATGGCAAAATGCATGATTTGCACCTCACGGGAAAAAGACAACAATGACAATGTCAAACGTCATTCGTCATTACAAACCCACAGAGGGGTAAGCTAATATCACAGATTAGCAAGCGAGAAGAATATTAGTTCAGGACCAGTACAAGATATGTGTAGTTAAGTACAGCTAAGTCATGTAAGTCGCAGTGGGATGATTTCCGATATCCGAACTACTCGTTTAAACTGTGGCGTTTCTGTTTGCATAGTCATGCAAATTCCCCTTCAGCCCGCCCCCCGCACCTCCTCCACCCTTCTATTTAATAACGAGGTGAAGTGATGATGCATTTCGAAAGGAGCTTCTATGCGCCGAAACACAGATGTAAACAGCTGAATGCAAACGAACGGCCTCCTTTGTAGGTGGATATAAATCGGATATATATGCAGGCTACGGACATTGTCCGTGAATCTGCAAAGTTGTTTTGAGAAACAGTTCTTGTCGCTCCATGTGACTTTAATTTAATCCTGCTTGAAACACAAAGCATAAAGTGGACATTTGTGGTGATCGTAGAAATTCAGCATGTTAGGAGGTTTCATTTATTATGCGTGGCAATGATGTGATGTCATCTTTAGTCGACATCTCCATTAAATGAGGAGATTGAGAAGCGTTGGCTCATATCTTGAAAATCAGGAGTGCCCAAATCGGGTCCTTGAGAGCCCTGATGAAATCTAAAGATCTTAACCCACTTTTTCACTTGGTTGGTCGTGCTTTATTGCCCAAGTCTTTCACAAACTCTCGTAACTCAGCTCCACAAGCTCTGCTCTTTACTGAATGTACTGTGGATGAAGAAGGTTACGCCCTGAGGGCATCCATACATCATATTCAAAAGGTTGTTACATGTTGACCTTCTCATCATGAAATTACTGGATCTGTTCCAATTTGAGGCAGGGTATATTTCATGTTCAGAGTTCTCACACTGCACTGCACTGCACTGCATCACCCTCCCTTTGTGTTGAATTCACTAGCAGGTTACGCTGTGTCCTTTGCACTGGTATGATGACACACTGTTTACACAGCAGACACGGCATCCTACTGTATCATCATACCAGCCTACACACCTTGTATTATCAAAAAGACATATCAGGGTTGACCTTTCCAAACCTTACCAGAGTCAAATAAACGGAACCGTACCGTTGTTGGGATCTTGGCTTTTACTTTATGTTGAGTAGTCAAGTGCACCTAAACAGTTATGTGCTGGGTGAATGTCTGCCAGATGTGTTTATGTGTATGCGTTGCCGTTGGGAGCTTTTGAAGACACGTTTGAGCATCGTACATTTTGGCTGCAGGATGCAAATCAGCGTGAGGCAAAGCCACCGCATGCAAGACGCCTCAAGGCCGGAGGTCAGCCGAGTGACATGCCAGGCTAAGGAGATTACAAGTCTGCTACAGAGCAACCAGGGGTCGCCCTACTTGGTGGCCACCAGCAAGCATAACATGCGGTCAACGTGGACGAGTCGTCAAGGCAGGGAGGGGGTCCTCGGTAGATATCGCCGTTCCGTTCCTATAGTGGTAACCTACACGAGTCTGTAAGCCGGAACTGACCGTAGTCTTCCTAACAAATTTTAACGTTCCAGTGTAGGCATGTTTAAAGTAGATATCGGTTTGAAAACATTTATGGGCAGTATCGTCGTAAACTCCTCGCCCTCAAATTTGGTCTGAAACATGTCTTGAGACACATTTGATGTTGAAGGGTTTGGGGAAACAGTTCAAGTAAGGGTGAAGGTTAGGGCGAGACCTGTCTCTCTGTGGGAATAGCTTGCTCTTGTCTCGGAGTGTAAACATTACAGACTCTGGATTAATTCTCAAAACCAAAACTATGTGGACATCCGTGCTTTATTTGTACATTGGAGGATTTGTTCAGGCATGTTTATGCCGATACACCGAGATACTGTTCCTAGAGGAATCATTTAAAAAGAGCTTAGTCAAAGTGGTTTAGCCGAATTCCAGCTGATGAAAATATCTTGTTCACACAATCATACAGTTTTGTTCAAATTTAGCACGTTTTCATAAGTAATATTATACAAGCCATAAAATTCACAGAAAAGTAAAATGGGACTAATCTCTGGAGAGATTCCTGATTAAAACCCCAAACTGCTCAGGATTCTTAATCAAGTGTAGGCCCTTCACTCGAGAATCATTTCATTGAGTTTAATGCCTGCACCGCCCTGGTCAAAAATCTATCTCGCCCCCATTCAGGAACACCAGTAATGTATTTATAAATTGAAGTTGAAAAAACATTTTTAAAACGTGCACAAGTAGCCATTCTGTTCCAAAACAATTCCTGTTCCCATGTTTGTGCTGCAGCTGTACCTCATGTATGTTTGTGAGGGTAGGAAGGGGCGGGGTGAGCCTCCGTGCACATTCGGAAATACACTTTAAGCACACACTGGGTCACTCCGATTGTCCGTAAAGTCGGAGCGGAGCGTTCCTGCAGCTTTGCCGTTCGTTTATTCAGACTGTACCAAAAACGGAGTGTCGGTGCGCGCACAAAGCACTTCGACAAGGGACACGGTGCGCCAGTTGTCTGCTGCATTCGGAAATTTATGGGAACTGAGCACACTCTGCTGCTTTGAACACAAGCAATCTCAGAGTAGTGCACGAACATCAGAGGGAATTTCTGAACATGCTCTTAGTTGGCTTACAGTCCATTTCAGCAATGAATCGCTATGTCATTAAAAAAAAAAAAAATCCCCCCAAATCTCCCACAGGGGCAATGAAGAAGAGGGCGGTTGTAAAAATGAACCAGGTCCAACTCCTGCAGGAGAACCAAATTGACCACTCGCAAAGTGATTTCACCCCAGCATTTTCCTCG
>CAAKHF010010526.1:0-36104 GCA_901007745.1 Hippocampus kuda | reverse complement strand
GGGGGGGGAGTAACGATCGGTCTATTTTTTTTGTTTTGTTGTTTTTCTCTTTGAAGAATTTGACCTACTTAAGCGCTTTTTTTTCTTACCATGATGTCAATTCTGCCCGCCTCCAAGCGTGCTGTGTGCAGTTTAGAAGATGTCCAACAGTTTTCTTAGGAAAGGAACCACATGTTTGCTTGAAGCTGTTTATTGCCATTCCCAGTTGAAGTTTACTGTCAAAGTAAACATAAAACCGAGAATTGTACGTTGTGTATTTAACCAAACCATTTAACTTTGTCTTACATAAGCAGCAATACTGTTGCTTCAAACAACTGATATTTGAACACAAATGGTGCAGCAACACGTACCGTATAGACCGAGCATACACACAGACATAAATTAAACTGGGCAACACCACATTACAGTCAGAGATAGTTTTTTGTGTCCCTTAATGTATTTTTTATGCTGATTTAAAAAAAAAATACGTCTTTGCTTTTTTTTCTAGCACCAAGTTTTTTTTAAATATTTTCATTCATTTTTCAAGCAACTTGAAAATGTTTACAATACAAAATATATGTGCTTGCTTGATTCATTTTAGCGTGTTTAATGGATTATAGTTGAAGAATTTTAAAGTGGCCCTTGCATCCTTGCATTTTTATGGATGCGGCCCTCAAATGAGAAAGTTTGGACACCCCTGCTGTAAATAAACAGAATGGCTATAAACAATCCACAGTCAGAAAATTTGCATCTGGAAAAGCTTTTTTTCTGCCTTAGGAGCTCTTTTCTGAATTGCTTAGCGACTGTAGAATCCACACTTATATTTTCACGGTTGACATCCTAAATTGTCAGGATTGTATCTCTCATTGCAGCTTGGAATTTTTATGAGCTCCTGGATTTGCTCTGTCATCCAGTTTGTGCTACTATGCTCCCCACTATTCCTCTTCATTCCCTGACTCAAATAAGTGAAGCGGGGGTGGGGGGTTGCGAGGTTTTTCCTGCAAAGCATGTGAGGAATGCACAGAGATGTCAACGCTGCAACCCCCACCCCCCTCCCTCTGCCACTCCCACCTGCTTGACCTACTCTAGCCTGCCTGGAGTCCACATGAGCAGAGAAGATTTCATAAGATGAACAGTGACACTCGCCCCGGCTGTGCTCCTGCATCACGGCTGTTTCTGATAAGGCAACTCAGATTATGATCACAAGATCCACAAGCAGCCCTGCGGGGAACAATGTGTGCAGGCAGGGAGTCGACTGTTTCTAACTCCATGGATTATTTGATTACTTCTGTTGTGCAAAAGAATTGCAGAGGAGTGATTGCATTGACAGTCATTTTGGGACACGACACGTCTGTTGTGCACATGACTGAGTGTTCCATTCCCCCCTTTTTTTTTTCAGGATAGGCTCCAGTCACCCGCGATCCTACTGAGGATAAGCAGGATAGAAATGGTCGGATCCAAAATACACTTGACCTTTGCCTTCTTCTGTAACATAAAATCAACAGAGCAAAAAGCAGGCCTCCTTTGATGGTGGTCTAATTTTAAGATGTATCCTGTCAAAAACACAATTTGTATTTTGGGGGCTCAAATAGTAAAGTAAGTTAGAAAAACTTGAAAATAAAAATGTAAGTTGGGTTTCCATAAAAGGGACAACTGTTAAGTAAATTCTTATTTCTTTGTTGTGAAATGCAGTAATGCCAATTTCCACAACCGCAAATCTTAAAACATTTTGTTGTGAAAATAAAACAAAACCTTCGTACAGCAAAACAAAACGAAACAAAAAAAAAAAACAGTACGGCGTCCAGACAATCATCCATTTCCTGTCCTGTTCTCTTTTAATCCCCTCTATCGCTCCTCAGGTATTCCCACCCTGATCCTGTTGGACACCGAGGGTCATGTGATCACGCGACAGGGCCGCGTGGAGGTGCTGAACGACCCGGAATGCCGGCTTTTCCCGTGGCACCCTCGCCCCGTGCTGGAGCTCAGCGAGGCCAACGCTGCGCAACTCCACGAGGGACCCTGCCTCGTCCTCTTTGTGGGTGAGTCGGCAGCCATTGTCGATATCGATTGAAATCTCTTGCTGTATGTTGTCGCCCACCTGTCAAGGATGTACATTTCCAATTTGGGAGCAGTCCGACTCAATATCTAGGACAATTAACACCTTGAAGGACCCCTAAAAATGGCCGCTTCAAATCAAATGGCTTATTTGCTGTGGTTTTTATTTATTTATTTAGTTGCAGACTTGGCTTCGTCAGACTTTTGGAGTCAACTCATGATAGATAGTAAATACCTAATTTCATGCTAGTAAGAAAAAATTGGTTTGGGGGGCTGAAATTCAAACAAAGAGCGAAGTTATTAGTTTCATGGGATGGGATTTGAAAATAATGAGTATGTCAAAATGCTGGGTCTGGTTGGAATGGCCACTTCAACCCAACTACAATGTGTCAAGAATGTTGAAAATAGAGTGATGCGTTCTGGAGAGGTTTCGATTTTTGTGTGAAAATTGGCCGACCTTCCGGGCATGGCTTCTTGAGATTTATTTTCCGTACAGCCATGATTGACATGTCTTCCAAATTTTTGAAGAAGGAAGAGTATTTGGCAGGAACCGACTAAATTCAACACCCTTCTGATGTGTGTCGAGGTCAAACCGCATAGCAAAACACGACACGGACCATCTGTTGTTCTCTTCAGACGCCGAGGATGAAGGCGAGCTGGAGCCGGCCAAGGAGCTGATCCGGCCCATCGCCGAGAAGTTGATGACTAAGTACAAAGCCAAGGAGGAGGAGACGCCGCTGCTCTTCTTTGTGGCCGGAGAGGTGAGCAAAAGAAAACATCCCTTCCATCATGGGCTAAATGGCATTTAGCGTACATGTGCAAAGATCAAGATGGGGCTGAAGTAGATTTGAGTGGTGGGAAGTAATCTGTAGATTCCAGTTTGTATTTCACTCAACAAACTGACAGGGGGCAGAAATTTGCTCTGTCTGCAGCCCATCACCATGTTGGCCTAAAAGTCTTGGTGTGAATACACCCTAAACATGAATCCTTCATAAGCCAAATCAGATATTTTACATCCTCAAAGCCTTCAGTTTAATTTCCTGTCTTTACCTCTGTCGCCTGTGAAATCAGCAAGTTTCATTTTCACATCCTGATTGCGCTCACATCTCACTTCCTGTCTGAGGACGTTCAGAATACATGTGGCTCACACTCGTATACACGCATGCACGCACACACACACACACACACACACACACACACACACACACACACACACACACACACACACACACACACACACACACACACACACACACACACACACGTACACACTTAATCAGTGACAAGCAAGATGTTGGGATTCAATGTGCTGCCCCCTCTGCTCCTCAGAAAGCCCAGCAATATTAATCATTCCCCACAGAGGATAAAGAATATATGCCGTGTGAGTCGTAATATTATCTGGCGCCTTGTTGCACC
Source organism: Hippocampus kuda (assembly GCA_901007745.1). NCBI lineage: Eukaryota > Metazoa > Chordata > Actinopteri > Syngnathiformes > Syngnathidae > Hippocampus > Hippocampus kuda. Next base: position 32,654 of record CAAKHF010010526.1, on the reverse strand, counting down.
ACTATTTGTGTTCAAATATTCATTGCTTACATGGTTATAACGCCATGACACTGTACTTGTCTTGGAGTTGAACGAACAGCAAATGCCCTCGCTGGCACCCACAGGACATGACGGGGCCCTAATGTCTTCATTGTCTCCCCAGGACGACATGAGTGACTCTCTGCGTGATTACACAAATCTGCCAGAGGCAGCGCCACTACTCACCATCCTCGACATGTCAGCACGGGCCAAATACGTGCGCGACGTAGAAGAGATCACGCCGGACGTGGTGGAGCAGTTTGTTGGTGACTTCCTGGCAGACAAGCTCAAACCCGAGCCCATCTGAAACGGGAGATCTAAATACAGACAAGAACGGGACTCTTCACAATCATCATTAATGCACTCCTTCAGCGTCATCCTTCACTTTTTACTATTTTAACTTTTTTTTTTTTTTACACTCTCCATCTCCTGTGGTGCCTTGCATTGACTCTATCACCCCTACAGTTAATATATATATAAAGATTATTTTGTTTTTCCACATATGGCATTATTAAAATAGCATTTCTGGATTCTAGCGAAGCCCAGCGGACCTACTTGTCACTCACATCTTTTTCACGCCTGGACCATGGAACTTTGAAAACAAAAAAACAAACAAAAAAAAAAAGAATAAAGTGAATGCAAAATTTTGTTTGAGATTGTGTTCAAATCTCCTGCACTGAATTTTTAAAGGGAATGAGTGGAGTCAACGATATTGTCTGTGAAACAAGCCGGCTGTGTTCACTCCTACAACAGCGCAAACACCCCTTTGTACCTGTACCTGTCTATGAAAGGAGGAAAACGCCACCCCCGTGCCCTGTGTGTGAAGTGGATTCAAACAAGGTTTGAATGGTCAACAGAAGGCATTTTGGTGTTTTAAAGCAAAAATAATTACTAAAGCGTTTGAGATAAGAGACATTTAATTTGGAAGTTGAGTACACAGCACAATGTCTTAACATTATGAAACGTGTCGTCCTGTATTGGTCGTCCACTTCCTTCCAGAGTTTTGCGTAGCTGTCAACAGTTGCTTCCTGCCCTCAAACAACAGGATGCTGGCCGCCATGGCAGAGTTCAAGCTGTCCATGTGGGGAACCATGGGAATGAACAGCCTGCGTCCCGCTCTCTTTTCTGCCAGTTCCAGCGCCTCTACGCTAAGCCCGTGTGTCTCTCCGCCGACCACCAAGGCAACTGGTCTCCTCGCCCAGTCATCATGGTACGGCGCAGCGTCCACTCTGGGCAGGGAGAGCTCTTCTTCATCGGAGTCAGATTCCTCAAAGTGGACGTCACGGTGAGCATGTGTTGTGCTGATCCAGCCAAAATCGCTGGGTTTGTGAGAGGAGTTCACTTCCTGGTTTTGTTGGCTGTCAGCCACATGAACACCGACGTGCTCGGGGAGATGATGCTCCACCTCCTCCCACTTCAAACTAGAATGAATGGGAAGGTGGAAATGGGCGCCCATCGCCGCTCGCAGAACTTTGGGCTCCCACATGTCAACGCAGCCTGGAAATGGTGGGAAACCGTTATTTCATAGAACAATTAAAATGTTTGTACCTCTAGTATTACCTTTAGTGAGCAGTACTTGGTGGCAGCCGGCGGCGGCAGCGCATCTCAGCATGGTGCCCAAATTGCCAGGGTCTCTGATATTGTCGCATATGAGTGACAGAGGCACAGAGTGTTTGCTGGCAGCAAAGCTCAGTCGAGATGCGTCAGGACGAGAAAATATACCTGCGCACACATACAAAACGAAATCAATAACAATACAAAACGTAGTATTGGAGCCACAGTGGGGAAAAAAAAAACATTCAAAAAAGTTCATATTGTTTGTAGTTACCGTAACTTTTTTTTACAAGTTGTTTTAAAAAAAGTTTAATATTATGATGACTATTTTCTCTGAAAAATGACTTCATTTTCATCACTTTTACAAAAATAAGTGTTTATGTCAATGCAGCATTTTTTTTCACAAGTCTTGGGGAAATGACTCAATTTAAAGATTGACTTTTTTGTCTAAACTTTTTGTAATCTAAAAGAATATGTTCTTATTTTTTGGAGGGGGTGGGTTTGTAATCTAATGAGAATTCTGTCTCAGATTAACCCTGTAACATTTACCGTAAAAGCCACTCTCACCTATGACTCCCTGCGGAGCCACCATGTCAGACCACAATTTGATGTCTTCAAACTTGACTTTCAACAGCGTGGCCCTCTTTAGCTTGTCCAAAGGAAGTTCCCGTAAGCGCTCGAGGGTGCTGAAGAAGATGGTTTGAGGAACAGCGCCCGCGTTCAAAGCGTCGCATATCAGACGACGACCCTCCAGCAGGACCTTGCCTTGGTGCTCCCGAAACGTTCTGGAACGGGCCACGCTCACCAACCTCCTGCAAGGCAAACGACATGACTCTGGTCTTAATAGTTCTATAAGGCATTACCATAATCATTTTTTATTTGAATTATATATTTTATTAAATCAGGCTGTCTCAAATACAAATGTTAGAAAATGGTAACTACTTTTCCCATTATGCATGTTTAATGTATATGCCCACTAAAGAACTAGGTCTGCAACGTAAATTCCAGTACCTGTGAAAATATTTTAATGATTTTTTTTACACGTTTTTGCCGTTGTTTTACACAGACTTAAAAAAAAACATTCCCAATGTATCAATTGTGCATAAACGTTTGCTTTCACATTACAATAATTCCATTAAAACGAAAATAACAGAAAAACGAAAATTCAATGGATTGGACTCTTCTGAAAATAAAAATCGAACTTAATTTTGACATCATACTGTAAAAATACCGAGAGCTATTTTGTATGTTATTAACCATTTGTCAGAAAAATCACAAGCATGCCGAGAGAGGCAGTGTGGGTGTGCGAACAACACTCACGCCAGGCTCTTATCCCCAGGTGAAGCCCTCTCAAAGCGGATTCCATCAAGTTGATCACTTTTTCCACCCACATGAGCCTTTTTTGGCGGTGATATCTCGCCATTCCTGCTCTTCACACCACCTCTGTCTCCAGGGTTCTGCTCTGCTCTCAGTGGAACTCTTACCACCTTTCTCTCCTCCGAAATTGGCAGCTTTACGTCTCCTCTATTTGGTTCATTTTCTGGAAATATCACCCTGACCGGCCTCCTTCTCAGTCCGCGCACGTATCGTTTAGTTTCCACGCTGAAGATATTCCCCCGTGGAGAGAAAACGGCTCGTTCCAAGGAGAAGAGGCGACTCATGAAGGTAGCCATGTTTCCTTGTCTTCTTCTCTTTTCAAATGTTATCACTGCCAGCTTATAGCGCCATCTTAAGTCTGGCAAGAGTTTTACGTACTATTCGACATCACTGTGAGTACGATATAATACTTGATCACCACTTTATTAAGTTATTAAATTTTCTCAAAGGTATGTAGTATCACAATTTAATAACTCCTCTTTTCTCTACTTTACAGCGCCCTCTACCTGTTTTGTATGGATAATTGAAGTATCGCGAGAGCTTGACATTTTAACCGAAACGAGCCTGTTGTATTTTATAAAAGTTATGTCCTTTAGTAGTGATCTAATGCTATTTTACTATCCAAAAGTTTCTCTCGATCCAACATGTACTATTATTACCTGTTGTCACTAAGAAAATGTGTTGGCGCTTTGCTTGTAGCTAATAGAAGGCAGAGAAATCGATCAACGCGGAAGTTAAGTCTCAATCACGTGACACAGATAATCATAATAAAAAAACAAACAACGACAACGTCTTTCTAAAAAGAACATGAGACGAGCGCTCCATTTCGTTTTTAAAGTTGGCGACCGAGCCAAAACGGCAACATTTTACCGAGATGTTTTGGGCATGAAGGTGGGTTTTTTTTCTTCTTTTTCATCATCCCCAATTAATGTGGACAATGGACGTGTTTCACAACTTAGTGTCCTCAAATGTGAATTGCAGGTTTTACGTCACGAGGAGTTTGTCGAAGGCTGCAAGGCAACATGCAATGGGTGAGTTATACCCTTAACTTTGTGTACATTATACAGTTTTAAAATTAGACTCTTCACACAGTCCATACGATGGCAAATGGAGCAAGACTATGGTCGGTTTTGGTCCAGAGGACAATCATTTTGTTGCTGAGCTGACCTACAATTATGGGGTGGCTGAGTATCAACTTGGAAATGATTTTTTGGTAGGTTTGAAGACATCTTTGGAGTAAACGGGCTGAAGTGACTATCGAGTCGAGATTTGTTGTTGTTGTTGTTATTATTAAAGCTGGCAATTTGTTTTGGAGGGGCTCACCATTCAGTCAAGCCAGGCCGTCAGCAATGCCAAACGTTTGGGCTGGCCCCTTACTGAAGTGGGGGACAGCTTTTACCTGACGCAGGCTCCGGGAGGGTATTCCTTCTACCTGGTAGACAAAGAACAGCCCTCCACAGGTGAGTGTCAAAGGTTTCTTTTGTGTCAGGCAGTCTTTTCTTCTTTTTCTTTCCATTGTTGCTATTATGATTTCTTTACTCCAGATCCCGTGCAGAAGGTTTGCCTTGGAGTATCGGACCTCCCAAAGTCCACTCATTACTGGTCAAAATTGTTGGGAATGCCGGTTATTGAAAAGGATGATGACAAGAAAACAGTGCTGCTGGGATTTGGAGACACACAGGTAACTCATGTGTGTGATTGAGGAGATCACAGATTAATTTGTTTTGTTTTCTAGAATAACGTTTTTTTTTAAAGACATAAAAATAAGGTTGTAAATTTTCCAGATTCAAGTAATGTTTTTCAAAGGAATAAACATAATATTGCAATCAAATATGAACTTTTTGAGCTTATACCATAGTCATTTTTAAAGAAAAAGGCAGAGTATTAGGAACATTTGGTTTTTTTAATAGCCAAGAAATAGACAAGAAAATGGCATATTAGATTAAAGTCATTATTTTTTCATAATATTCCAGAAACAACAGTCGTACTATATACTATGAAAATATCAAAGTCAAATTCTATCAAATATATACCGGTAGTCTTTTTGTATGAATATAACTAAAAGAAATTTTAACAGGTGATGGAAATTCACTTTCAATATAAGACTTTTTTTTTTCTCTGAATTTGCACTTTAATCTCAAAAGACTCCAACATTAATTGCCATCCATATATGTTTGTGTGTATAGTGTAAACTGGAGCTGCAAGACATCAATGGGACTGTAAACCATGGAACAGCATTTGGAAGGATTGCCTTTTCATGCCCTCGGGATCAAGTAACATACACATTTTTTATTGGTATTATTGAATGTGTGAGTTACTTATGAATTAAAGGTTCTTTGTTGCGTAGCAGTCACTTCAGTGGACAGGTATTCAAAACCTTTTCTCATCTTTACGCATGAGACTTGTCAAAGTTATGCATTGGTCATTACAGTGGGCACGAGTGTGTCTGGCCATATTTTACTCAGTGTGATCATGACTTCCTTCAATATTAATTTGATGCCGATTTACATAGCTTCCTGACCTGGAGGCCTTGATGAAAAAGGAGAATCAGAAAATTCTCACACCCTTAGTGAGCTTGGATACCCCAGGAAAAGCCACTGTGGAGGTGGTGATACTAGCTGACCCAGTAAGTACATTAGAAAAATACACCTAATTAACTCTAAAAAATATATATTCAGTGGTAACTTCATTTACCCCGACTTACAAGTTTGTTGGTTATTTGAAAGTGTATTGTGTTTTTGTCCCGACTTACAAGTTTCTTGGGTGTGTTGTGTTTTTTTTTTTTTTGGGGGGGGGGCGGTGGATATATTTTGGCAAATGTCTTTTTTTGAATGCATACATGAGTCCTTAGATAGGGAGTGCTGAAAAGAAGCAGTTAATGTCTGCTGAATCAAATTGTTAAATCATACAAAGTTGAAAAAGATAATCATGTCAAAGAATCTCGGATTTTAAAAAAAAATTGATCTTTGGCTGTTTTTTTTCCCCTTTTAGGATGGTCATGAAATTTGCTTTGTGGGTGATGAAGCTTTTCGACAGCTTTCCATGATGGATCCCAAAGGAAATGAGCTCCTTGATAAGGTCAGTGATTCTAATGCATTTCATTTGTAAGCGTTAGGACAAACAGTATCACAATGACGTAAAACATGTTGCAGTGACCACAGACCCCTAATTTAACGCTTCTAACTATTCCACCACAAACAAGGCAAGTTTGCCTCAATAACTGCTGAAAGAGAAGAAAAACACTTGAAAATCTTGTCATTGAATGACACAAAAATATTTATTACACTGTTATGACCTGTATTGCAACAGCCATTTTTGCCCAGAATGAAGTACGTTAATAAGTGTGGAAAAAAATACATATAATGCTTACAGTCTTTTCTTATTTTTCAGGGAATGGCTGATGACAAAAGCAACGAGTGGTTTGCCAAGCACAACAGACTGAAAGCTGCTGCATGAATTGAACGACTCAGTCTGGAAAAACTCAACTTTCACAGCACTTTAATACAAAGTCTGATCACGAGGTCCCTACACTTTCAATTGTATAGCACTTAAGTTCAATTGTATAGCACTTAAGGACAAAACTCTTCATTTTTATGTCATGCTATGCTATGAAATTAGATGGACAACTACAAAAGTGAAGGATGTGGGTCTAAAATACAACATACATTGCACTGAGTTTGGAATATACTGTTCTTATTGTATTGCACAAATCCACTAATACAATACACAATACATCCTGATTTATATCGCGCTTTCACAACAACTGCAGCTGTAACAAACCGCTTTACAAAATAGTCAACATAAAGTAAAATAATAAACACAACTATAAATGATATTGTTAGATTTGTTTGATTTGTAATAATAGAAAGCAATGATTTGGCACCACATTTCCTGTGTTACAAGGGTCATTCGAGAATTGGAGGCTATTTTACACTCACACTCACACACACACAACCAAATTGTTCGTATTATACTATATTGTTTTTCTATACTGTATCATGTAACAGCAGCAATGGAAGCCATGGAGCTCCTTGAGGTGAGGTTTTTTTTTCCCTCCGTGTCACCTTAGGGCACAGGTGTCAAATGCAAGGCCCGGGGGCCAGATCTGGCCTGCCACATCATTTGATGTGGCCCGCGAAAGCAAATCAAATACAGTATGTTGACTTCCATGATGATTGCTAAAGTTTTGAACAAAATTTCAAATTCTCGAATGTAATATAAGAGAGCTAGTGTAAGTTTTCGTGTTACCAAAACCCTCATTATAGTAACTTAACCTATAGTTGATTAAACCATTATTATTGGTTAAACTACTTCCTTTTGTGATTTCACAGTCATAACGGCCCTCCTAGGGAACCGGTAACTATAATCTGGCCTGCGACAAAAAAGAGGTTGATACTCCTGCCTTATGGGCTCCGTCTGTAGCTCATGATGATGGTGGAATAGTTGCCAAATACCAGATATTCAAGTCAAATTTGTTTATGTTGCCCCAAATCACAAAAGGTCTAAGGTCTTCACATGCCCACACCTGACAAATATGAACGACACCTCTGATCTTAACCCCCAGGAGGGCAAGGAAAACATCTAGAGAAAATGAGAAACCTTGAAAAAGGGCTGCTGATGGGAGAATCCCCCTTCCAGGGTGACAAAGCTGCAATGGATGCCGACTTGAGTTGATCACAGAAATGACGACTCATGTCATTGCGACTTGGATTCGAATCACAGTTTTTTGAAGACTTGTGACTTGACAAAAACTCATTACTGAACTGCATTCATAAAGTAACTTTGCTTCCCAATGGACTTGATTTGACACGAGTTAACCCGTAACTTAACTAGCTTGAAGACCCGAAACTTTTAGTTGAGACTTGCACATTTGCGACTTGATTCCATATGCTTCAACTATTCATTCATTCATCTTCCGAACCGCTTCATCCTCATTAGGGTCGCGGGGGGTGATGGAGCCTATCCCAGCTGTCTTCGGGCAGTAGGCAGGGGACACCCTGAATTGGTTGCCAGCCAATCGCAGGGCACACAGAGACAAACAACCATGCATGCCCGCACTCACACCTAGGGACAATTTAGAGTGTTCAATCAGCCTGCCATGCATGTTTTTGGAATGTGGGAGGAAACCGGAGCACCCGGAGAAAACCCACGCAGGCCCGGGGAGAACATGCAAACTCCACACAGGGAGGCCGGAGCTGGAATCGAACCCGGTACCTCTGCACTGTGAAGTCGAAGCGCTAACCACTGGACTACTGGGCCGCATGCTTCAACTAATTGTTCAAATATATAAGACATTTAGAAATGATAAGCAATTCATTTTTTATCATTCCAATTATTGATAACCAAACCAACCTTAACTTCTAAATTTGTGAATGTTGTATTTTTGTGTCAAGACAATTATTCGTCATTTCGATGAAGGGAAAGTACATGTTAAGTTACAAATACAGTACTGTATATATAATTGTATGCTCCACAACGTTTCCTCTTCTGGAGCCGAGAGGGGCGGAGTGTTGACGCTCGCTGCGGGCTAAAATGTCAGCTGTCACCGCTCAGCTTTGCGGTGCCACAGGTAGACCCTTGCCGCCGTAAAAATGCCAGGCCAGGTGAGTTTGTAAACTTTGGACGGATAAATCCAAGACAGCCTCTATACACTGGAAGAAAGTTGATTCCTCTCTCCTAGTGGAAGCTAACAGCATTAGCCATAGCATTAGCCTGCTAGCACAGATTTACTGCAGATTTTTTTTTTTACACTTTGATGACGAGGCGCTCAAATTTTGGCGTAACTAAACCCTTACATTATTATCTGACTAATGTGTACTGTCATCTCTCACATGCACGTTAGAATTTTTTGCGAATTGTTAGCTTGATGCTATTCTGCGTTGTACTGTTTTTGTACACACTCAATTATTCACTTCTGTCAGAAAGTAGTAGTTTGCAGGGTTAATAAGTAAGCACATATTTCGTCTGACAATTTAATCCGTAACTGCGTGCGTGTGTTTTTGCGTCATACCTTTCTTAATATATTGAAAGTAAGATATGTCAAGTTAGAGTACCGTTATGTCTGTCTTTCCATGACAGAATCTGGGAAAATAGCTCCATGTCTACACAGCTTGAGACGTCATGTCTTTCCTGCTCATTTCCTTCCTCATAATCCTGTTTCTTGCCATTGTTTTGTCATGCATCATATTCCGGTAAGTGATGTTCAATTTAGGAGCATGCAACTAACTGGCTGTCATGGTTGTAATTGTGTCTTACTTCCCCTTCCCATCTAAGATGGCTGGTCAACACTCTGGCAGTGCGACTCTTCCAGACAAAGCTGAATGCAGACTTGACGATCAAATCAGTGGGGCTGTTCTCAGTCAAAGGCGTCAGTATCCACTTTCACCCGCTGCATACTGTGGTAAGTGACACACTGTCGACGTGGAACATAACTGCAGCCACTCTCATGTCCCTCAAAATATAAGTACAGGGAACACCAGCACAATGTGGCCCTAAAAGTGACAGACACATTGTGTTCGTGGAACAAAACTGCAGCCATTCCCATGTTCCTCAAATGAAAAGTACAGATTACACCTGCACATGTGTTCCTAACAGTTATTCCTTCGTGACAGGAAATTGACCGAATATGGATTTCAAGCAAACTTGTGAACCAGAATTTACCGTGAGTAAACAAATTCTGCATTTTGACTGAATATATTGACATAATGTTGTGGTTCTTTCGGCATACTCGCACTCGGCCAATCCTTCCTTGTGTTTTCAGCATGTATTGTATTGTATTGTATTGTATTATTGATAACAGGCACCTTACACAATAGAAATAAATAGAATGACTACAAATCATTCAAAGAGTTAAATAAAACTCCACAGCATGCATGGGCACATGAGCTCGTGCAATGCATTTTTCATGTGATTAATGTGATAGCCCCTCTGAGAAGTTATTCATCAGAACCTCATCATTGCGCAATAGCGACGCTACGCTTCAACCACCGGCACTCACAGGCACATGCCCGGACACAACGTACTGTACTGTGCAGTTACGATGATGAGTTTAACAGTTTTTCATGATAACTGCAACTTTGCGCAATAGAAATGGATAGAAGTACTATAAGTCATCTAGAGTCAAAAACGTTGCAATAATGCACCGATTGGTCACCTGCATGTCCTCAATGTACCTGTATTTGGCCTATGATTGCTCCTCTCACCAGTTAAACAATATAAATTGGTAAAATAATGTCTAAAGTACAAGCATTTGTGTATTTTGGAGTGTGTGTTCATGATCCTTTTTTGTTGTTCTTGTTTTTTAAGTAAATACTTGGCATTATGCGTGGGCGAGACAAGAGTTCGCTTTGACCTTCAAGTGCCTCTCGGGCCACTGACGAAGAGGACGAGCCATGGGAAGAAAACGAGAAATGTTTCCATCAGTGCTACAACACTTCGCTTCCTATCACAAGTATGTATCAGAATACAATAGAACCCATCCATGACAGAGGATTCCATCCATGCACTCATAACGTTTGAATGTTTTCGCACAGGATTACATACATGTACACTTATAACACCTTGAATCAAATGCTTTCATAAACAACAGCCAGAGTTATTCATTGATTATCACGCCTACTTTTTTTGCAAATCTGGTAGAGAAAACAGAGGTCTTCGAAGTGCTTGTAACAAAGAATGCTTATCGACACCGGTGTCAAATTGTGCGAGAACGAAACTGTATCATTACAATATTTTGGTCCACTTATGTGCCCTATTATTTTCTTTTGGCCACTCAAACAACTGTTTGTTTGTCTGAATGTGAGCAGTGCATTGCCACACAGCACCGAGGCATTTCACTGAATGATTCGATAACAATGGCAAAGAGCACTTAACAGGTCAACCAACAATGCATTACAATGCCTGAATGGTGACTCGGTATTCTGTAAATGACATCACTCGCCGGAGATTGCCAAACAAAAGCATTTTTGTTGTTAAGTGCATTGCCATGGGTCTATGGGTTGTGTTAAAAAAAAAATTAACGAAAATATGTTTGAAATAATTTTAGGCCCAAATATGACTGAAAAGATGGTTGGCCAAGTTTACTTCACGCTTGACCTTTAAGTTCAAGGTTATACTGTAGTGCATTTTAAGTTCAGATTGTAATTTCACCTGAATGTGTGCAATTTTAATGAGTACCATGCATATGATGTAAGTGGCTGAAAAAAAGCAACTCACTTTCCACACTGTTCTTGCAGCTGTTGTCGTTTCACATCAGCTCGGTCAATGTGATGGTTCTTAACATGGCACTCTCCGAGTCGCTGTGGCACATGACCATCACGTGCATCACGTTGCTGCTAGACCCCCACAGTAAGAGGTATAACTAACTGCTTTCTGGGCACACAGTTGTCTTAATTACTTTTTGTGAACCAACATGTTGCTCATTACAGGCTAGCGTGGGACTTCTCAGTGGGACAATTAAGCAGCAAAGTTCTCAAAAGCAGCCAGCTGGTGAGTTTCCCAGTACATGCTGAATTCTAAATCAGCATGACTATTGTGGCATCCATTTTGCAGGACATTTGTCTGGCAGAGGTGGCATTCAACCTGCTGCTCTCGGGCGATGTGACTCTCCCTGAGATGAGACCTGGCTTGCTGTCGCTCCGTGTCGGAACACTCCTGGCTGAACTGCATGAGGGCCTCTTCCTCAGCTCTGTGCTTGTGACGAATGAAGACCCGTCTGGTGAGCAAATGCAAGGTAAGTTATTAGTTATTCCATTGAACGAATTAGGTTAATTCTAGGTGATTTCTATTACATAAGGTGGCAGTTATCATGAATAACCGGTGATAGGAGCGATCATGTTTTACCATTGCATTAGTACATTTTAACGTTCATTTTTCGTGTTGTTCAGAGTGTATGGGTACCGAATTCATCCAAACAGAAGATGTTGAACAATTCCACAGCATCATCCCGCACAAGGCCAACATGGAGTTTGACAACACAAATGTCACCTTGTCCATGCACAGTCAGAAAAAGTGAGTCATGCTTTGATTTTGTATTCTGGCCAGAACCTGGTATTCTTGACTCTTACCACCCCCACTCTTTCACTTGTGCAGACACCTGAACTGGACGCTGAAATCGTTAAAGCTTTGCTACACTCGTGACAGTGAGCAGCTTCCTTTGAAGAGCTTCACCCCCGAGCTGAGCTTTCCGCAGAGTAGCCTGGGGCTCATTCTGGAGGGTCAGTGCATAGCTGGGCTTTGCATGGTGTGCAAAGAGATCAACTAGTAACATATTCCTTTTTTTTTTTTTGGCAGATGGACTTCTTCTGTCACAAAGCAGGCAAAGAATTGTCTGTGTAAACACACTCAAAACATCCCTGCAGGCAAGGACGCTTTTCTTTGTTGTGTGAAGAAAGGCTAGAAAGATTTGAAACCTGTGGTTCTTTGCTTGTAGGTCACATCCATGGACGTTTCTGGCTCCTTTGCTGTGAATACTTGCATCGTCCATTATCGTCACCAGGAGTTCTTCCACTGGCTCAATCTTCTTCCATGGGCACAACTGATGCACAAGAAGGCATCACGTCGAAAAAGGCAAGTGGTAATACACAGGTGGAAAATATTTCTTCTCCATGGTGATGATAATCCATCTTTTTTGTTTGTTTATTTGTTTGTTTCATCTGCATCCGCATCATTTTGTCTATCGTGTGTAGTCTATTAGATTTTTTGCCCACCCTTCTCTTCCTCAGGCGCTTTCCCCATCTGGACGCCCCCGTGATGATTTCCTCCTCCGCGTCCAACCTCAATGTGTCCGTACAGCTTGGAGACACCATGCCCTTTACCCTCGGTTTCCTCTCAGCCAGCACAGGTAGTACAGTCTTAATGTCATGGCGTGTTGCGGCTGTAATGCAAAAAATGGGAGACATTTGACCTTTTATGCAAGTTGCAACTTGGCAAATATTTGCTCAACATAAAAACAGGAAGTGAGGGCCCCCACGAAAAACGGTGGATACATTAACAGAGGATAGGTAAAAAAAAATACATCAGCATATACAGTAGATGAATTCAACCAAATGGAGACTCTGTGAGGTTCTACTGTATTTTTTTTTCCAATGCTTGATTTTTATGTTCCTACTGCATTGTCACTAACACTGTATAAGCCATCAATTATCAAAAATAGATCTTTAAGAATGAGTTGACCATGCTGGTGACAAATTGATTTGTGGGATGCAAGCAGTTTCCTAATCCTTGTCAAACTTGTGAGGATAAGCGAATTAGAAAATGGATGGATGTTTATTTACTGACTATTTATTGTTAATAATATCCACAATTCAAGTAAAAAATGTGAGTGTGTGTATGTGTCTATGTATTTTGTTTTTAATATTAATTTACGCATAACATTAAAAATAAATTTAATTTATGATCTTATTTTGTTTTTCTATTTGATGTGGATGTGGTACACCATTTTAGTCAAACATTCTGCTATCCTTACATTGATCTTGTTATTTCCGCCTTTTATTTGTGCAGAATTACAGCATCTTTTGGACTTAAAAGTGGACCAAGGCAACCCAGAGTCTCGCAACGTGCACCAACGGGCCTCGTTAAACCTGGACAGCTTCTGGTGGCGAGTGGGCCAGGGCTCTCATATCCAGCAAGCCCCACATCCTCCCGGCAAACATGTGTGGGGTGAAGCGCTCGTTCTTGATTCGCTTGATCTTCAGGTAAGAAAAATTCAAGAAATCATGTCATAATGCATTTATTCAAGTGCTGAATTAAGCATAACTGTCCTGTCAATCAAGGGGAGCTGGAATCGAGCCAGCAATGAGTTGAAAGGCAGCACTCCGTCTTTGAGTGTGGAGTCCAGCCTGAAGGGACTCCAAGTAGAGTTGTCGGAGACCTGCGCGCTGTGTTTGTCTCGTCTGCTCTCTGTCATCTGCACTCCAGATGGAGTAAAGCTGTCAGATGAGCCCTCGCTGTCTCACGCTACTTCCTACACGGGACAACCCTCCTCATCCTCACCTCTGCTATTCAAACTGGACTTCCATTTGGAGGATGTTAATGTTTTCACAGTCTCGAATCTAGCAGGCAGGTTTGATTTGAAACGGTCTTAAATGTGTATTTCGCCTTTGAATTAAGCCTATTTAATGTCAATTTAGGAGCTCTGTCTTTGCGAATGGATGCTGTCCGAGTGATGAGCTCGGCCGAGAGCTCGCAGGTGTCTCTGCAGGGCGTTGGCTTCTCCGCCATCAAGACACTCACAGAGAACACCGAGACATGCTGTCCTTCCTCGCAGGTTGCTGAGACCATTGGCAGACTCACCGCCATGGCACTCTGTTACCACGTCAGCACCCATACACTGCAGGTAGATGCATATATTTCTTTCTTTCTGACTTATTTGTCCTCGGGGACATTGCACACACAAATACGTTTTCAACAATAAAATGTAAATGCACACAATTAGGTTAGTTTGGCAACTAGGCCAGGTTGTACCATGCCTCTTGCCCAAAGTCAGCTAGGATTCAACAACTTGTGACACTAATGAGGACAATCGATGTAGAAAATAGATGGCTGAAAAAAACTGCCTAATATGTGTTCTTGAAGGTATACCATCGTACATATACTGTAAGTGGTAACAAGTGTTTTTCCAAACAGGTCCAGTGTGAGGATAATTTGGCCGTGGTATGGACGCCAACAAACCACATGTTTTTGTATCAGCACGCGATGGAAGCCCTGGATTGCTGGCATATACTCTGTCGTGAACGAGAAGCTGAGTGCGCAATAAGCCCAGACAAAAGGGATCAAAGAGATCTGAGTGTGCTGCTAGAACTGGGAACAGCTCGCGCGACGGCACACGTGGGCGAGCACAACTACATCCTCCTCCATGCCGAAGCACTGTCCCTCTCCAAGCACACCGGCTCGCTGCATGTTCGCACACCCGCTCTGGCGTTTAACTTCGACGGCCATGATATCCTCTCCTTCAAAGGCTTGGATGTTGAAACGCACGAAGAGCTACCGGAGATGCAACTGCACAGGAATGGCTTTACCTCCTTCACCACACCTCACAACCGTGTCTGGGTTTTCACCTGCCCATTCCTCTCCGTGGAGTTCCCCTACCAGTACAACTTCTCTGACACCTTCGACAGGGCTATCAGCGTGCAGAAGTGGTTAAAGACCCTGCACCGCCTGCCCTGCCCAAGCCCCTCTGTTCACCAGTGCCCTCCTCCAGACCTCATCTTCAAAATCAGCCAGTTTTCCTTCATCTTCCTGGACGACATCTTTGAGATCAAGCTACGTGACAACTACGAGCTCATGAAGGACGAGAGCAAAGAAAGCGCCAAGCGTCTGCAGCTGCTGGACAAGAAGGTGGCTGACTTACGGAAGCAGCACGGCGAACTTCTGCCTGCCAGGAAGATTGAGGAGCTGTACAGCTCGCTTGAGAAAAAACACATCGAGATCTACATTCAGCGCTCACGGCGCCTCTATGCCAACACGCCCATGAGGAAATCGCTGCTGACGTGGACAGTGTCCGACCTGGAGCTGGTTGTCCTGGCTGACCAGTCGCTTCATGGCCCGGAGCGGGTGAGAGAGCAGCTGAGAGACATCGACAGGATCAGCCCCTTCCCCAGAGAGGGGCTCCACTTGGTTGTCCAGTGGTGCCGCGCTTTCAAGTTCAAACTGGCTTCATTTTTGGGTTAGTTTCCAGAGGTGTTGAAAATACGCACACTTTTTACCTTCGAAGTACAGAGGCTTGTGATGAAAATAGTGTTGCCTGTAGAATTCAGCTTTTGTGCTCAAGTGAAAGTTGAAGTACAGATTCCGAAATCATTTGTTGATTTTACTGCGACTTTTTTTTTTTTGGTTGAAAAAGCAAAAAACAACTATTTTCACAAATACGGAATACAGTAGAATGTAAAGTTATTTGTTTTGAAATGTAGAAGGTAAGAATAAATAGTTACCAGAAAACTAAATTCTCAACTAAAGAGTTGGAAAAAAAATTACTTGAGTAAAGAAAGTATTTGCTCTTCGTTACTTCCCACCTTGGATAATTTTTATTTCAACGAACAACCACTGACTTCCTGCCCTCACAGCTCACCTTTTTTGTGTTTATCCAGTGAGAATTCGGGACTACCCCCGCTACCTGTTTGAGATACGCGACTGGTCACTGTCAGGGCGCCTGGTCGGGACAGAGCAAGACGGACAGGCCAGGGCTCACCGGAAAGAAACATTTTCGCTAGGCCTGCCGTGGGGAGATGTGACGGTGCACAGGAATATACCACCCCTCAAGTTCTATTACGACTTCAAATGTGAGTTTATATGCTTTCACAATGTCCCTTGTGGCTTGCTTGGGTCAAGTACACACATACCAGTAATCGAGGCAAATTTCAGCATTTTCAATCCCCTACGATCAAAGTCAATGAAGGCCAGCCTGTCAGATGTCTCTAAAACATGATCATAAGAGATTGTTCTTTGTTGTGGTGTGTAAAGGTCATTATTCTGAAGTTTGAGGTGTATTCAGATCCATTATTTGCTTGGTCTCGTAAGATAATTGAAATCACTGAGTGTACCTTGCTATACAGAAGCCTGGATCTGCTGTTGACTTACTACTGTTTGTCTGCAGCCAACATTTGCCTCTACACCATCGTCTGGGGGCCATGTTGGGACCCGGCGTGGACCCTGATCGGACAGTCGGTTGACCTGCTCACCAAAATGACGGCGGACCCATCGCCTCTGCTCACCTGGTGGGACAAAAGTCGCCTCTTGCTACACGGACACTGGGTTATGGACATTGACCAGGCCAACCTGCATCAGCTTGCCACAGAGGTAAAACTTCACATAATAATCACGGTTGAATAACAAGATTTTAAATGTTAATTCAGGTGTCTGTTGGTGGTAGGTGCTGCCGATTTGATAAGAAACTCAATCCAAATGAGCTCAGCAGTTAGCTTTTAAATGTCAGTGCTTGAACAGCCATGTCGATGAATGAGGTAATTACATTTAACATCATTTTTGTTCCCCTGATGGAGAAGAGAGAGTTGTCTGTTTGCAGGAAGGGTTTATTCATTCAACTCTAGATCAGGATCCAGCAGCTGACTGAAACACGGCATCTTTTAGAGGAGGGACTATAATTTCAGGAAATACAATAATGTTGCGTGTCAAAAAAAAAATAGTTCTGACTTAAGTCAACACACAATAATAAAGCAGAATTCTTTCACGTTCATATAAATCCTCATAATTTGCATTGATGTGATGGGTCAGTTTGACCCTGAACAAAAGCGATGTCTCATGTTTATCAATATTACACACGGGAAAAAAAATGCACTGGCATTTAAAAACGTTCTCTTTTAAAGATATGTCTTTCCATGCATCTTGAAAGGTTTCACCTGCACTGTTTATGAATAATGAGTGAATTATCCTCATTGAAGCATGATTTGTGCTAGATGAAGAACACAAATTGTCCTGGATGCAGATTGAAATAGTTATTAATCCTAATAAAATTAATAATGATTATCTGTTTCTGGCACTTTCGTATGAGTAAATTGATCTGGTAACATAATTGCTGTTCCTGAAAAACATAACAGGACATTGAACAAAATGTTAGTCGAACTGTCCTTTCACCCGCTCTAATATGACAACTTTGCATTGGTACAGGATCCGTACAACACCACAGAGAATTTGCACTGGGAATGGAGCAAGCTCAACTTTGACTGGAACCCTGGCCAATTTGTTTTTAAAGGAGATTTGAACGTCAATGTCAGGACGGCATCAAAGTGAGTATGTTTAGTTTGAGTCAGTCTCAACGTATAGTAAACATAGACATAAGATGTCAGGGATTTTTTTTAAACACTTTCCTGGTATTTTATTCAAATCACTCGGTTTTGGGGGATAGGGGGAGAGGGTCTTTGCTCATGTAAATGCTGAGCACAGTGCCGGAACATTGCAACAAAGTGAAGCCGACTCGGACTTTGACACTATATTTAGTGGTTTTGACGCTATATTCAACAACTTTGATGCAATATTTAGTATATTTGATGCCATATTTACCTATTTATCTGCTTTTCCCACCCCTTAAAGGACTGTTAAAAAAAAAAAAGTGCAGCAATCTGAGGCCCTTTTTGTGGCATTCTTGGAGATTCTGGATACTACAGAGTAGTTGTTGTTACCCACACCATATTTAGACTGCTAATGAAGCCACTTTTCCTTTGATAATTTACCCATACCCCGTCCATAAAGGTTTGATTGTGTTTTACTGGTGGCGAGTGTGGCAGCACTTCTTCATCAAACCACCAAATTTCACTTTGTCTATTACCGTAGCAGGTCTGTTCATGTGATTCATGCAGCAGGCACATTGCCACTCACGGGCAACCCCCACTGCCATGCTGACAACTTAGCCGAACATTTCAGTGTGTGCTTGTTATGAGAAGCTCATCCTGCATACAAGAATTCTGAAGCTCTTTCTGCATTTGGCTTTGACATGTTACCTTTGTGTGTGAGAGTGTCATTGTCTGTTTTACAGTGTTTCAGTAGGAATGGGAATGCACCACTGGGGTTCACTAGAATTTTCTTGTTTCTATCTTAGGTACGATGACATCTGCTTTCTGCACCTTCCCAATTTATGTATGACGCTTGATCTGCAGTGGCTCTGCCATGGCAACCCTCATGATCACCATGCCGTTACACTCTGCTCTGCCGAGAACATTGCAAGTGTGACCTCGGGACAGCCTCACGACTCCTACAGGGCATTTCGCTCAGAAAATCTCAACCTGTCTATCACCATGGACCTTAACCAGCACTGTGGCTCTGGTAAGAGTGAGCGTGCATGCATGCTTACATGTGTGAGTTCCACATTAAAACGGTTTCGCATTTTGCTTTTCTTTTCCAGAATCATCCCAGCCAAGAATCTTGCTGTACAGTAGCACTCTGCGCTGGATGCAGAACTTCTGGGCCACCTGGACCAGCGTGTCCCGACCCATATGCAGAGGAAAGCTCTTTCACAGCCTCAGGCCTGTGCGTAAGAAGCTGGGTCAGCATTACAAGCAGATGTCCTACACGGCTGCTTTCCCACAACTACAAGTATGTGTATAGCCTGTCCTCATTGCATTATGTAGGCAGTAGGGTTGCAATAATACATTTTTTTAATCGACGTATCCATCGGCGCAAGTTTGATGTGTCATGTAACATTGAATTAAGACTCGAGAATAATGGTTTTCCTTTATAGAAAACAGTATTTCAAGTTGTCGTTCTTGTCAACTGAATCTTCTCTTTGCATTTGTGTCTCCTTCAGGTTCACTATTGGGCATCCTTTGCCCAGCAAAGAGGTATCCAAGTGGAGTGTAACAAAGGCCACGTCTTCACTCGAGGGGCTCAGAGATTAATTCCACAGGGTATTTGTATATGTGGAGTACATGTGTTGTGTGTTTTTTCACATATCTAACACCAAAAAATAATGTATTTTACTGGTTGGAATCCCTCAAAGAAAAATTCAACTTAAATTCTGTTGTTCGACATGTAATGCACACCACACAGAGAACCAGATCACACGCATGCAAGGAGAGATGTCAGATAGAAAGGGACGCACAAACAATGCTGCAGCTCTTAACCTTTTTTTTCCCCCTCTCTTCTTACATACAAAATACATGTCTACCGAAACAGCTGGCACTGTGATGAGGAGGCTGATCTCTGAATGGAATGTGACTCAAATGGTGAGTGAGCTGTCACAGGTGACTGTGCACCTCATGGCCTCCACGTGGGATGAGACGGCCGACCACCAGATCAATGCTCAGGTGAACAAGACCCACCTGCTCAGCCTGTCCTCCCTGAGTTACCAGCGACAGAGCAACCACGTGGAAGAGGTAACACTGTACATTTACAAGCAGCCATGTTTACAAGCAGCTGTGGTCCTCTGTGTATTATGTTGTTTTGTTCTTGCCAGGAAGTGAATCCAAAGGATGAGACCAACGCTTCATACACTCACAAGCTGCGCCTAGTTGACTTGCGCGCCTCCTGGACCACAACCAACAGGAATATAGCATTCGGGCTGTATGATGGTTACAAAAAGGCCTCGGTCCTGAAGAGAAACCTCTCCACAGAGGCACTGAAGGGCCTGCGCATTGACACGCAGCTACAGGCCAAGAAGCTGAAGCGCTCGCCTTCAAGCTACTCGCCCACCACAACCCCTGTTACACCTGTTGTGCCCACACTAACTCGAGCTGAGAAAAGTCCACATGAGGGTGAGGACTGCGCTTTTGCGTATTGAAAAAGATTAGGCCATACATAACACTATAATAACGAGGGAAAAAGACATTTACATGCCATATCATTTCATGATCACTATTTTTCCTTACACCAAACGTGCTGCATGCAAAGAGTCCACAAAAGTAAACTCCACTTAAATCATCAAATCACCTATCATATCATTAATGCAAACACTCCATCCAGCAGTTTTGCTTTTATAACCTCCACTGTGCACAATAGAAATAAGCATGACAACTGGAAATAATCCACAGTGTTTGGGAAAGTTGCTATAATGCCTGTCCCGTTGCTCCTTCTCTCTGTAGGAACATCAATGCTCCAGAAGCTGATTGAGGAAACAGACAAGTTTGTGGTCTTTTCCGAAGAGGACTCGGGTGTCAGTGATCAGCTGTGTGGCATCGCAGCATGTCAGACTGATGATGTTTACAACCGAAACTGGTTTATTGAGTTGGTCAACTGCCAGGTAAACTAGCTGCATGACCACTCTGAGGGCCCGATCTGATATGCAACATCACGTAATTTTTGTTTCTGGCATTTCATTTTGCCTGTGCCCATGTCGGCACAAATGCGTGCCAGTTTATGCATGCCTTTCAGGTAGTATTTGAAGATGCAAAATCAGCTATCGCGGTTCATTAAAAGGTTGATAAATCATACGTGCTAAGTCAATTGATTTGTATGCACTATTCCAAGCATGTGAAAAATAAAACTGTGCTGCAAGTTGCCTGTTTGGCCGATGCAATCCTGGGTACACCCAGTTAGTCGATCAATCTCCACATCTGTTTGGTGAGCAGTCAAGTATGTGCGCATGTGAAAAATAAAACTGTGCTGCAAGTTGCCTGTTTGGCCGATGCAATCCTGGGTACACCCAGTTAGTCGATCAATCTCCACATCTGTTTGGTGAGCAGTCAAGTATGTGCTCGTTTTTGCATGCACAGACCTTCAGTAAATCAGGCCCTGAATAAATTAGCCACAATTTGTCTGTGGTTTAAGAGTCTTGCTCCATACACAGATGATGCTCCGTGGGACAGAGACGGCAGGCTGTGTACTGGTGTCTGCGGCCAAGGCCCAACTGCTGCAGTGTGAGCACCATCCGGCCTGGTACAATGACACCCTGAAGCAGAAGACCACCTGGACCTGCCTGCTGGATGGAATGCAGTACTTCGCTACCATGGAGCCCAACCCATCGGAACAGGAGGACAGACAGCTGTGGCTGGAGGTGGGCTAAACCCTTGCTTGATAGTGAGACATAGGAAGTCGGCCAATTTGGCTAGAAGCGTTCCCTGCACTGTTACAGTACTTTGGTCATTTTCTGAGGTGCTTCAAAGACTGGCAACTCCTTGAGATTTAGTCAGATTCCTGTCAAATGGAAACCTCAGATTTTTAATTTTCATCATTGCATGTGGGCAGAGCATGGCAGCTAAGTTTGATTACTCTAGTTAGCACTAACTGGACTTTTGGGGAGATTCAGTGCCAGAAGCCAGTTTCACTTAACAGCAAAATATGACAGACATGAGTAATATAAACAAAAAAGTCTCTACATGCCATCCCTGAAAAGACACAAGACCTCAGCCATTCAGCAGACTATTGTAGGGTGATTTTGGCTATTTTGGAGGGGTTTTGCAATGATGGACTACTCGTAGAGATTTAAAGCAGTCGATAAAGACCAAGTGCACTCGACAGATGTTAGACGTTAAATACTGTCAATGTCATTGTGTTTGGGTGTGGCACCGGAGTTTGATGACCTGCTACTAAACACTACAAAGTTTACAGCCTGACCAAATGTCCTGCATGTGATGACAATCACACCCGGAAGACATAAACTGAGTATGCACCTTCAACTGTGACTTTCTATTTAGGTGAAAAACATTGAGGAGCACCGGCAGCGAAATTTTGACTCAGTGCTGGAGCTAATGGAGAGTGGCCAGGCCGTGGGTGGAATGGTTTGCACCACTACAGGTAAAACTGGTGACAGACACGCATACACTGCTCACACAAAGCTCCTTATTAGAGAAAAAAAGTAAGTTATGCAGGAAAAAAATTGTACAACTCGTCAAATTAAGATGGCCTTTAAATCTTATAATGCATTGTAGGTTCATCTTAAAATGTCACCTGGAAGCTGAGTACCCAAATCTTTTATGAGGTTTTTTTTTTTTTTGAGAAGCATCTAAACCGACTTCAAAGTTGTATTTGCATTCAGACTGGAACCAGCCTGCGCAAGTGAACGAGGCCCAGCAGGTCCAGCGCATTATCTCCCGCTGCAGCTGCCGAATGCACTACATCAGTTACAGCCACGATATCAACCCAGAGCTCGCCACACAAATTAAACCCCCTGAGCTGAGAAACCACCACGAGAAGGAAGACCTGCTGAAGAAACAGGCCGGTATGTCTGATTCCCATACAGATTCTGCATTTTCAGCATCAATTTGCTGATGATCGTACTCATTTCCCAGGGGCTGTGGACACGTTCACGCTCATTCACCATGACCTGGAGATATCCACCAACCCTGTTCAGTATGCCATGATCCTGGACATTGTGAACAACCTCCTGCTCCATGTGGAACCCAGACGCAAGGTGGGCCAATACAAGAGCAGCTGCCTCTACTTACATGTGGGATTTTTTTTGGGGGCGGATGACGGTATTTTTATTTTTTTTTGCCTTCCGCCTGTGCAGGAGCACAGCGAGAAGAAGCAGCGTGTTCGTTTCCAGTTGGAGATCTCCAGTAACCCCGAGGAGCAACGCAGTAGCATCCTTCATCTCCAGGAGGCAGTTAGGCAGCACCTGGCCCAGATAAGACGCCTGGAAAAGCAGATTTACTCCAACATCAGGGTGCGTTTTACATGCTCACGTTGCAAAGGTGCTAATGGATTTTTGACAAATAAAAATATACTTGTAATGTCATACATTTTAGTTTAAAAACCCAAAGAAGTTCACAGTTTTCACATTAAGCTTGTGAAACTACTTCAGCCTGAAATGTAATTAGTGTATTATTAACCCTTTATGTAATTAGTTTATAATACAGCATGTTAATATTTTAAAAATGATTAAGGAGCAAAAATAGCGCATACACAGCCACTTTATTGTTACAGACACACATGCAGCATTATCCAACATCATTATGGACACATACTTATCAATTCAGTAGGAAGGTACCCTTCACAGAAAACGGTAAAAGATGAGAATGTTGCTGCCAGTATTTGGGTGGCACCATCCGGTGGACAAAAACAAAGGTTCAGTTGTCCAAATAATAATAATGATAGTGATAATAATAATAATAAATATGATAATAAAGCATCAGATTTATATTCTGCTTTTCTGGACACTAGACACGCAAAGTGCTCACAATGGATACAATATAAATGTTGACAATAATTTTTAAGATTTGGAATGTAGGATAGCAAATAGCATTATCTGTCACGAGTTACAAATGTATTTTTTTTTCCATTTACAATTTAAAAAAACAAAACACACACAATGGTGTCAATTCTTTAAGATATCCATGCATCTAACCCCAACCCTGTCTTAACCTTTCTTTGCTGGTCACCAAACCTTAGGCACAACCTGATGAGCTCAGTATTGACGAACTGAACGAGATCAACACGCAGCTGCAGAACCAACTCAACCAGGAGAAAAATGACATGCAGATGAAGAGCGAGGAGCTCAACATCCTCATCAGGTCCTTACCACATCTGTGCTGATTCAGTGTTCGTGGTTCTAAACCGGGGCAAAGTATAACACGTGGGCCACATGTGCTTAACATCTCATTCCTTCTCAGGTGCTTTAAGGACTTCCAATTGCAGCGGGCCAACAAGCTGGAGCTTCGGAAGCCTCCTGAGGATGTGAGTGTGGCAAGGAGGACGGAGATCTACTTCGCTCAGGCGCGCTGGTGTCTGACCGAAGAGGATGGCCAGTTGGGTATTGCTGAGCTGGAGCTGCAGAGATTCATGTATAGTAAGGTGAGGGACAACCTAGGCACCTTAAAGTAAAATCTTGGATTTTGGGGGATTTTTTTTTCCTTCTTGGGATCCTTTACAATGACAGTATTCAAAACAAGTTTTCCTTTTTATTTATTTGGGATATGTTTTATTTCTCATGATAGTAAACAATCTTTCAAACTTTTTTTTAATGATTTTTCTTCCAAAACTTACCTCAGAGCAAAAGTATAAATGCCGCAGGGCAAGGGAGAGCCTTGTTTGTCTTTTGTTTTGGAAATCACTTAACGCTGCCACAATACGGCCGTAACATTTAATATTACAGATCTTTTTTTTGCCATGATTGTCTTCCACCAGTCTCTTTTGTAACATGGAAAACAATCTACTTATGTTGTCCGTTTAACAGGAATTCAACAACCACTTTATGAATGTGTATGTGTATATGAATTTTATGTCACTACAGCTCTCGGAAAAGTCACTCAATAGAGCCACCAAATCCCTAAACTGGCAACATTGACTCTTAACACTAACAAATAAATTGTTATGACAAATTAAATCTAATGAATAAATTGAACCAATTAATCGCCAGGCCTAGGGAAAACAATGCTGGTCTTTCATGTGGTCTTCTGCAATTGACTCGTTTTCTCGCCACACAGCTCAACAAGTCTGACGACACAGCAGAGCATTTGCTGGAGTTGGGCTGGTTCACCATGAACAACCTGCTGCCCAATGCTGCCTACAAGGTAACATCTGTCATGTCCATTAAATCGTCATTATCAGAAGTGGTTCTCAAACTGGGGTAGCATTTTTTTAATTCAGTAGGTAGAATTATGAGGGGGACCTTGGAAAAATTCATACCGTATAAGTAGTCCCTGGAACCAAAAAGTTTGACTTTTAAATGTATTAACTCCGTCAAGCCAATGTGTTGTCTTTATATTCTCTGCCTGGTTTCCCCACATGCAGCGTGTGAGGGTATGTATGCACATCGCTGTTAGTCTGTGTTGATTGATACCATCTTGTTTGTCCTTATGACATCGTCCACTGAGACTTGAGTGCTGCACAAGAATCATCATCCTGCCTCGCTCATTTTAATGTGTCTTCCGGACACATTCGCACAAGGCCATTCCTGGATTCATCTTCGTTCATTTGATAGCGAGTACAGTATCATAAAGAACTAGAGATGCACATATTCGTGAAATGTACATAGGCCCATACTTTTTTTTTTTTTTTGTTTTATACTCTGGATGTTAATCTCTGTTGTGCAAGGTGAAGGTTATCCTGAATAACTGGCAAGAGGCGCAGTCGCATGAATCTAATCTTACATTTCATCAGGTCGTGCGTGACAGAGCACATTATTTGACAGATCTTGAATTTTTGTGGGTGGTAGGTTTTCATTTATTCCTATTGTGCAAGTTGGCAGTTATCATGAGTACCTGTCAAGAGGAGTGATTGCTTCATTCATGTATTTGCCCATGTTTGAACTTATTTTTTTACTCTGAATTAATTTTACTTCTTGTATTTGTTACTATTGTGCACAGTTAGCGGTTATCATTAATCCTGACACATATTTTGCACAAATTCATGTGCCAGGGCGGGAGCTTTTATTTTGACTATAGATTATTTCTAGTACTTCTGTTTATTTCTATCGTGCTAGGTTACACTTATCATAATTGGGAAGGAGAGCCTTAATTGATTTCATGACATGCACCTCTTCTTCCAATAGGTGGTGCTTCGCCCTCAGAGCGCCTGTCAATCAGGACGTCAGTTCGCCTTGCGCATTTTCAGCAAAGTGCGGCCCCCAGTGGGTGGGATCTCTGTCAAGGAGCACTTTGAGGTGAAGAAAGTCACTAACCTCATCATCGTTTCATCCCCCACATTGACAATGAAAACACTCCCGTATTTTTAGGTGAACGTGGTGCCTCTCACCATCCAGCTCATGTACCACTTCTTCAAGAGAATGATGGGATTTTTCTTCCCTGGGAGGAACGTTGAGGAGGAGGAGGTGGCCGACGAAGAGGACAAGTTCCGACTGGTCACCACAGGTTTGTTTTTAAATTTGTATCTTGTTTGTTTCGTATTTTCATATCAACAAGAAGGCAGTTGCCAGGGAGAAAGCCACAACTAAAGTCTGTGTCCACTCATTCCTGTAGTGAAGGGAAGGTTTTACATGCATCGAATTTAATTTTTGTCAATTATTTTAAAACTGTTCATAAACCACTGTTTCCATAGTAGTCCGATATGTTTTTCACAACTTTTATGCTAATGCGAGGACAGGCTGAAATTACTGAAAGGCTCGAATTGTGCAAATAGTCCAGCAATGCCTCTTTATACTAAAAAGAACATTGGTTTACCACTTTTGTATTTTGGGGATTCAAAATTAAAATGTAAACAAAATACACAGCTAAAATTTATTTTTGTCACATTTCTTTCTCCTTTTGTAATATCACGATAATACGATAATTATCTTTTGGATTGTGATAATCTAAGATTTTCATTCATTCATTTGTTTTATATCTACCGTCCACATGGCAGGTATCCCCGTGAAGAATCGTCAGTCTTCTGAAGATACCATGGGTGCTATGGGCCCTGGTAAAGGTGTTGCTCAGGGGATTAACCGCAGTGCCGGTGTTAGGAGGTCGTTCAGAAAACCCCTTGAGGTATTGACACTTTTACAAACCCATTCCAATCAAGTTGGGGCATTATGTTTAACATAAATAAAAACGGAGTACAATCATTTGCAAATCATGTTCAATTTATGTTTAATTGAATACACTACAAAGACATGATATTTAATGTTCAAACTGCTCAGTGTTTTTAACAAATAATTATTAGCTTAGAATTCTATGATTGCAATATCTTCCAAAAAAGCTCGGATAAGTGACGAAACCTGTTTGGAACGTCCCTCAAGTGAACGGGCTAACTGGAAACCATGATTGGGGATAAAAGGAGCTTCCCTGAATTGCTGCCTGTAAGCGGCAAGGCTGAAAACCAACATTGAATGTCCGTGACCTTTGATCCCCCAGGCGGGCACCTCATCAAAAACTGACAACAATGTGTAAACATCCCAACCAACGGGAATTTGGTTTGTAATTGACAATGCCTGGATTAACCTCAAACGAGTGCTTTCTTCTTTCCCTCACCAGCATCCCGTTGATGACATTGACAAGATGAAAGAGCGAGCGGCCATGAACAACTCCTTCATTTACATCAAGATTCCTCAAGTGCCTCTCTGTGTCAGCTATAAGGTGACTAGTGTTGGCTAGACGTAGGTTTAGAGCTTATCGATTGTGTGAAACTGATTGCTAGCGATCGTCGATACCACTTTTTTCAGACCAATTAAGTATGAGGACTCAACCCTTGAGTACTCACATACCTGATACTCAGTATTTGATACCATTAGTGCTTTTAACATGTCAAGTTTCTATTAAACCAATGTCAGATAATTAAAAGATTAGCCTATCATTTATTTCTGAATGAGGGCAGTCACTCTGAAATGGAAAATGTAACTTCAAAAATAAAATACAACTCCCTACATTGCAAGTTATAAATTAACTAAATTCAATTCAATTGACAAAAGAGCCATATGAAACTGACAACTGCCTAAGTTTTGGTCGTTGCTGAAAAATGTATTCAAAAATTATCATTAAAATAAATTGTATTGCAGAATTAATCAGCCAAGAACGTTTTGTCAATTTCCCACCCTAGTTGTTAGACTTGACAGTCTATGCCCCTGTCTCTTTAAGGCTTCTTGTTTCCAAGCCATTTTTACATCACCGAACAAAACATGTGTGAGCCAATGTCACTGATTATCTTCTTCAGGGAGAAAAAAGCAGTGTGGACTGGAAGGACCTCAACCTGGTGCTGCCATGCTTGGAGTACCACAACAACACCTGGACGTGGTTGGACTTTGCCATGGCCGTGAAGAGAGACAGCCGCAAGGCTCTGGTTGCACAAGTATGCCGCTGGCCAACTAGCTAAAGAGCATGCAAACCATACAGTTGCAGTGTAGATCTACATCCACAAAGTCCTTTTGTTGGGGGGGGGGGGGATGACACAGACAACGAAAAGAGGAAGTAGCAATCTACTTGAATAAAACCAGTAACATTAAAACGTTACATCACATCGGAAAAAAATTCACACTTAGGAAAACGATTCAGGTCAAATTAGATGTTATTTTAGTGCTCCTAGTGAATTTTTCAACGTGTCCTGATCTTCTCCCTCCGTCTCAGATGATCAAGGAAAAATTGCGCCTGAAACCGGCCGCCGGTGGCGCCGACCCGCGCGGGAAGACGTTGGACGGCAAGGCGGACTCAGGCCTGCAGCAGCAGCAGGAGGAGGACGAAAAAGCTCGGCTGCTCATTGGCCTCAGTGCTACCGACAAGAACTCAGGAAAAAAGAGCATTTTCAGCAGACGCAAGTGAGTCGCTGTCAGGAGGGCCGAACTAACGTTGGGACTGTTTTGAGGGAGTTGTGGTATCATTTGATCCTGCTGAACTTCACATTGAAGTGGTCAAAGAGCAAAGTCCTCGGGTGCCTGTTGATGATGAATATGACCAAACGCTAACTAAGGAGCATCACTGCATTTCAGCCAATGAGCACAATTGCTTGTTAACTCTTTGTGAGCGTTTCCCGCTGGTTCAGGAACACGCTTGAGAACCTCACCTATGTCGTCTGCTGTAAGAATTCCATTAGTACACAAAAAATTATGACTCACTGGTTTATATAAACAGACGCATTTCAGTAAATTAGGACTGTGTTTCCCCAACCATTGAGCCAAGGCATTTATTTTACATAAGGAAAATCTCTGGCACGCCACCAAACAAAAATGTCACAAAATTATACAGTGTACTATGATGCCTTGAGAGATGAACTGTTGTTTGGCCAATTTTTTTTTTTGCTTGTTCAATACCTCTGAAAACACTCACAATTGTTCACAGCTCAGTGGACTGCACATGTATTCCTTTCTGATTCCAAACACGTGGGTTAAGTTCATTGACGACTCGAAATTTTCCAGAGGTGTGATTGGTTAGTTGTCACATTTGTGCCCTTTGATTGGCTGGCAGTAAAGAGTGTACTCTGCCTTTTGCCTGAAGTCAGCTGGGATCAGCTTCAGCTCACACGTGACCCTAATAGTTGCTATAGAAAATGGATGAGAAAATATAGAAATGATTCCGTGACAGTGTAATGTATATGACTTCCCCTTTTTGAATTGAACTATTTAAGTTTTCTGCCATACAATGCAGCCCCCCCCCCCCCCCATGCACAGGGATAGGAGATAATTCCTGCCCACTCAAAAAGGTTTTTCTGCCTAATAATGCCACAAGATGGTGGTAAAGCAACACATTTTCATTATATGTAGCTTTGGGCTTCACACAAAAAAAGCAAATACTGTACGTGAGTTTTTCAGCGAATGATAAAGGATTCAGTGAAAAAAAAATCAGATTGCAGTACAATGAGTATGCAGGGATTCATTATATTCTAATTTACTGAGATGCAGACTGCTTTTTTACTACTTAATATAATAAAATTAATTGCAGAAAGTCTTGGTTTTTTTTTTGTTTTATGACACTCCCCTCTAAAGATTTTGAAACTGAGTGATATTAAAAGATAAAGTTCCATAAAGTGCTTGTTTTTCACCCATAGGTATCTGTGGTTTTCATCAAAACAAAAAAAAAAACAAAAGAGATGTAACGGAAACCCTCCGTTTCTCGCATTTTAATTGTTTAAGTAGCTTTCCACTGGTCCTGCTAATTAAGTAACTAACTGATCAAAGTATTTTCGCAATCATTTCAACAAATATGGAAATACAGAGACAGGAATGATGCTTTTCTGAAGCATTCTTTATTACCAAATGTAAGAACATGTCAAAAGTCATGAAAATGGTGAGCGATGCCATAAATAAACAAATGCTATTGGATGTGAGATGGATAGATGGTAGAGCGAGCTGTCTGCACACACTCAGTTTGGTCCAAAATAGTCCACCATGCCGTTTCCTTTTCGACCATCGAAGAAAAAGAAATTGCGATGTGGAGCGTCTCTCTGGGACAGAGCCTGGACAACAACAACAAACACGTTGAGTGGTTTGGGCTAGTCTGGGGTTATTTTAGTAGTATTAATTTAGGATTTGGGGTGGTTCAGGTTTGTTTGGGACTCGGGCTTGTTTAGGATGTCAGGGTAGATTATGGTTAGTTTTGCATTAAATACCAGATCTGTACATATGCGTGCATGTGTGCTTGCCTTGACAATTTCTTGTCCGAGTACTCCTCCCACAACTGCACACACTGGTGACATCTCTGAGAAGCAGAAACTGAGGAGGACACACCAGGATACGGTGGGTACTAACGAACAGGATGCAGCCTCTGCCTCATCACTCAGACAGAACCTTACCTGATAAAGTCATCGTTGAGTAGCTCGCTGGCCACCCCCAAAGTGTCCAGGACATCCTGGCGGATCTGGCTCAGCAACTGGCTGTCCTCTGTAAAGCATTGTGGGTCGGGATCTCGGCCCTTGTCCGTGCGGAACTTCAGCAGCACTAGGGACCGTTGATTGTAATTTCAATGAAATATTTACATGTGGCGAAGAGTCAAACTTTTCAAAACAAAAACGTACTCTGATGTCTTGGTCTCACTTATACCATCATAAAACACTGAAAGGTGAGTACCGTGAAGCAGGAAGTAGTCGACAGGTGTGCGCTTGAGGGCGGCTTTGGCCTTGTCGCTGGTCCAGTCCACCTCCAGAGCCTCCTTCAGCCTGCAGAACTTGGATGTCTAGTTGAAACGACATGTCATCATGATCAGACACTTGGTGAATTCATTCAAACTCAATACGTTAGCAAAACAAATCAATACAACATATGTTTTTACAGTTTAACATGAACATTCTACCAGTTAATGTTTTTAAGGTTAGCAGAAAATGTTGGTTTCACTGCAAAAACACTTTTTTTTTTTTTTTAAAGATTAACAGTATTTTTCAGTTTTGACAGAAGTAATAGAGAAGACTTTTGTATGAGAACATTTATGTCTATAAGCCCCCCAAAAAGTGATGAATGTAAAAGATAAGTTAGAAAACATTAGTGGAATAGCTTTGTTCAGCAAAAATAATTAGAGGGGCAGATTTTTTTTTTTTTTACATTTAAAACAGACTAAGGTTATATTTTTGTGATTAAAACAAGTTGGATTAATGTCATTTTTGTTTGTGTTTACAAATGGGGGGGGGGAATCGAAACAAAAACAGGTGGTTTGCTCTAACCTTTTTCACCATAGTGGTCTCATTGGGGTCCAGTTTAACCTTCTTGGCGTCAGGACCGTCATTTGAGTCTCCTGAGCACTTCTTCACCACTTTGGGTTTCTCCCTGAACAACAAAGCGAAGCCTATAGCCGAGTGAACCTGGCTTGACGGATTTCATGTTCAAACTCACTCCACGTAGTTGTGTTCAGGCCCTAGGTTGCAGAACATGTAACCATAGTAACCATGGACATCTCCGCAGAATACCAGAATGTTGTGCTGCGAGCACAGCTGGTCGATTCGCACCATTACGTCTTTGGAGCAGCCCGTGAGACAAACCTGCATTCAAAAAAAGAAGTTTGGTAGTTGCACTCCCACAGCATCTATTCTTCTAGTAATCAATGTTGCCTTAGCAACGTCCCGAATAATGATGCAATTATTGGTTGACGGGTAGCATGAATGTCATTCAACAAAATTATCACTGTCCATCTGGGGTTTAAAAGAATATGTATTTGTTTCAGAAAAAAAAAGATGCCGCATTTTGCCAAAAGTCAAAATTATTATCTATCCATCCAACCAGTAGTTTTGATTTAAGCTGTTTTACTGTAAACCCAACTACATAATGCGCACTCACTGCATTGAACTGCAAGAAGAAAGTGTCGGGTTTGTCTTCTATTCTGTCCATGTCGGCGAGCACCTCCACCATGGGGTTGAGGTTCTGTGCACGCTCCAGGGACGCCCGGGCTCGATTCCGGCCGTGCTCGGTCACCGGGACCAGGAACTGAGCGCGACACGACTCCTCTGTCACCTGGTGAGACAAACACATCAAATATAACCACTGGGAATAACAGTAGCATTTATTTATGCAAGTTTGGCTCCCCCCACCCCTGCCTAAAAACAGGAAAGCTTGTTGACTTTCCATTTTGTTCTCCTTTCAAAACTATTATCACACACGATAAATAGAAATGTCCCTCATTGCAACAACGATAAACATACAGTGATTTAGATAGTGATTTAGGTACAGTGATTTAGAAACATTTTAACATTCTTAACCGTTATAAAAGTATAAAAATAAGTATCAGTGAGTTGGGTGAATGGGCGTGAGCTGTGGTCGATAGCAGCTACTGAATGGATGAGCATTGTTCAGCTTGTGGGAATAAGGCAACTTGAAGAGCATCGGCAACTGTTAACGTCCTTTAAACACAAACCAGGCCGTTACAATACATAATTGCCAATGTTTACGTGTACTATGTTCATTACATAATTGCCAATGTTTACGTGTACTATGTTCATTAAAATACTATCAAAGTTCAAAATGATGTAATATA
>CAAKHF010010521.1:5196-38270 GCA_901007745.1 Hippocampus kuda | reverse complement strand
AACCTGCAGCTAAAATGAGAAAGATCACATTGTCAGGTCTTCTGGTGACCCAATGCGATGTCAAAAATCTCTTGTGTGTAAGTTTGATTGGTTAGTCTTTTTAATTTTGTACTCCAAATTGTTGTGAAGTCCCATATAATGTTGCTGGTGACACAATTTTAAAGAAATCTATGCATGCTCTTAGCCTAGTTTGCACTACATGAAGCTTCTAATTTTAGTGTTCGATTTGAATTATTTAAAAATGTGCAAGCTAACTAAAAACCCTGAACAACATATTTAAATCAAATGGTTTGCTTATCACTGGTTGAAACAAATTGTGGACAGCCTATTGTAAAGACCCTCTTTCCAAAGACAACTTTATGCAGACATATGGAGTGAGATTACTTACATGTCACTGCAGCTGTGTGTCGGGAGCCGCAGCCAACCATCTTAATGTCACATGATGGAGTGACGTCCAGCAGTGCTGGGAATGCCTGGATCGATATAAACACTTCTTTGTCCTTCTCTCCCTCGGGTGTCTCTTTATATGAAGACAAGTCTGTAACATAACAGTTGATGAATCCATCAATGTTAAACTTAGCTCCATTTGGAAATGTGTGTGTGCATACATACCCCCCACAAAAAAATAAAAATATTAATCCAGCTATTTTCAATGATTCCCAGCAAACCGCAGACATTGCGATATAGATATCCTTCAATAGATACATGCTCTTTATTATTCATGTTACATGTTGTTTTCGGTGCTCATTAAAATCTTTTTTGTTGGGGGGGAGCTTCTAGAACATGTTATATGTAGCTGAGATATAGGAAGCACTAAAATAAAAAAGTTGAAATATTTTATTGTTTATTGTTTTTGAACATATATCATACAATAACAGATTGACAAAATGTAAACAAAATTATCAAAGGAAAAATAAAAGTTAGTAATACAAACATTATCACAGCCCAATATTCTGGTAACGTAGTTGGCCAACCTGCTATTTCTTGACTAGTTGGATGATGCTCTGTCTTCCTTGCAACGTGTGAGGGAAGTCCAAGCTGGCCACTCTCATTCCAACCCCACACATACATGTCACCCGCATCTGTGAATACATTTGGATAGTACCATTTACAGTATGTACATACCTAATTCCACTAACATAATTATAAGCTATTCTTACCACTTACGCACACAGTGTGCCAGCCTCCTGCAGCCACGCAGCTCATGGTCATGCCCCAGAGGGCCTCCACTACCCTGGGCTGCTCTTCATACAAGAGGCCACCATGTCCTAACTGACCGTGACTGTTTCAGTGGTAAAAAAAATAAATACTGTAATCTGTGAATCAGGCATTCCCACC
The DNA here is from genome assembly GCA_901007745.1 of Hippocampus kuda. Lineage (NCBI taxonomy): Eukaryota > Metazoa > Chordata > Actinopteri > Syngnathiformes > Syngnathidae > Hippocampus > Hippocampus kuda. The sequence goes on along the minus strand of CAAKHF010010521.1, from coordinate 36,932 downwards.
TTTTATTGGGCCTAGGTATACATTTTACATGAGATGTTGTATGAACAGTTTAATTGTGTACTGTGCTCCCAAGTGGAAGAGCATTTAATTGTATTGCCTGTCCCGATAAATTGCTGGTATTGCGGGTTGGACAATGAAAAATTGTACTATTTGGACAAATTAAGTGTCAATGGGAATCACTGGTGTAGATCAGTAATTGCAAACCAGCGTGCTGTGGGAATTATCCGATTTTCCTTGATTCGTGTGAAATTTGATCTTAACTACACATGAATTATATTTGTTAGCAAGGTATAGTTATTGTGTATCCACTGGCATGCCTGAGATTTTTGGTAATGTAAAATATGTACCTTGGCTCAACAGAGGCTTACAAAGACTTTCTACATGACCGAAAGTGACAGCTGTGTGAGTGATACCTGCCCAGTCCCCAGGTGTACACAGTTCCAGAGGCACTGAGGAGAACGCTGTGCTCTGCACCCAGTGCCAGACTGGTGGCTTTCAGGTGCGGCGATAATGGCCGGTAGAAGGGTGGCTTTAGGGCAATGTAACCATCAGGGATTAATGGCAGATTCGGAGGCGTACCTGGAAACCCGCAAAGTGGGGTTTCAGTCAAGGTTTTGCAATGTTGGGACAAACACCCAAAGCGACCCAGTGGATGGCGCTATGGTGATAAGCGACTGCCTTTTAAACTAGACAGACTCGAGGAAAAACTATTACCAGTTCCATCGGATGGGGTTTTGACTTCCATGCTCCATACTGGGGTCTTCCTGTCGTTGTCCAAGTCCCATGACTCAATTCGGTCTGGAAAAGCGAGGATTAAGAAAGATTCTCCGACAACGACGTCGGTGAACTCTGTCACACAAATTCCACTCGCCGCGTTGAAACCTGACAGGCAGCGGGTACCTGACAACATAGCGAGGTCCAGCGATTACTCAGCGATTGTGATATTCCATAAACGTCCGCGTTTGTAACCCAGTGACATATTTCGTGCGTCTCTCACCATTCGAGTGAAGGGTTGCTCTTCGACTCCAACTCGCTCGGAGCCCACTTATTTTCGTACGGCAGCTTCCGTCAACATGACACTTCAACTCTATTGGTGTTATCACTTTAACTTCGTTGGCGGTGTCGTCGTCGTTTACTCGTCCACCTACATATATCTGTCCAAAGGCGTTAAAGCCGAACCCGAACCAGCGCATTAGAACTGCTTTTAGGTTACTGTGCCAGTACAACGGCGCGGCACTGTGTCGCTTTCCACAACAAAACTATGCAGTAAGTCATGCGCATGCGCACTCTCCAAAAGTCAAAGGTAATCGTGGCTCATTTTATTGTGTAAACGCAGAGGAATGTAAATAACGGCACACAAAATATTTTTGAACAAAAATGTAAAACACGCAGTTTCAAATGATGTGTACAATTTTCAAATAAAAAAAAGTTTTAAAAGTGATTTGTTTTTTGTGCATTGGTATACGTTACATGTACATAATTGTGTGATACAGTAGATTTAATATAATCTCTTAAAAATTCATGAAACATTCGTTGTCACCTCTTTTACGACATCTATAAAGTGCCTGATCTTATGCACATGAAATTCAGACAAAACTGATGACCAGCAAAATTGAAATGGCTGAGGTGTATCGAGTACTGGATATTGCTATGATAGAATGCAGATTCACAGAGTGGAGGTGATTCAGGCTTTTGTTCCTTCGGGCCTTTCCTTTCCCTCTCTACTCATGATGATGCCGTACTCCATTGCCTTGTCCAGGCAATTCTGAGCTACCTTTGAGGCTGGTTCGAGTGTGCCCTCTCCTCCCTTTGTCAAGACAGACAGAATCTCCAGGACTTCACTCTCAATAAGTATCTCTGCCAGACTCTTCTCGGCTCGCATCATATTACAAATGATGACCGCTCCGCGGTGGCGCAAGTCAGATATTTCACTGAGAAGCAGTGCCTGCAGGATCTCCAGCCAGTGTGTGCTCTGAAAACGAGGAGTCGTGTGAGTAGCAGTATTGAGTGTATAGATAGTGACAGTGGTGGTGAGGGTTATGGAGCTTTGCTTACTGTTGTGATGATACGAGCACAAAGCTCAGGCTGCTCAGCCGTCAGCATGGCCAGTGTTCCTGAAGCTGCTCTTCTCAGCCTTTCGTCGTCCTCGCCACAATAGAGGACAAGCAACTTCAGGCGATCATTGCCAGTGGCAAGGTACAGCTCCTGCACCTGAGCATACACATCAGGTACAAACACACCGTTATTTCAGTTCCACTTTTCAACACAAGACTGAATCATGGTGTGTATGTCAAACCTCTGTGCTCAGGATGAGGTTACACATGCACTCTGTGGCAGCTGCTCGGACCAGGTCGTGCTCCTCAAACATGTAGCCTTCAATTTTTGGCAGAGCCTTCTCTTTTATTATCTTTTGTCTGTAAAACAAAGTATGTCATCAATAGCAGCAACATGAATGAACACACCATATTAATCTATATTTGACTGAACCCTCCACATTAAAAATAGTAAGGACTACAAAAATAGTTGGGATATACAAAAAAAATAAATAAATCAAGAGAAAACTCAATTATTCCAAACAGGCCTCTAAACTTTTTATTTATGCCTGTTCTTAACATGCATTTGAACTTTACACAGCAGAGCTCCCTTTAGTGGCATTTTTTGATGTAACATCGGTGAGATTACTGTGGGAAAATATACATGTCCATATTATTTGACCCTAAGGTGTGCTCGTAAAAAACAGCAGCTGGAAAATTGTCTGCTGGAGACTCCATTCAAAACATTCATGTCATTTTTTTAGGAGAGACTTCCCCCTTGCGGCCAACCTGAGTCTCTCACTGATTCCAGCCAGGTTGGTCAGAGCCATAAGTGCTTCAAAGTTCTGTAGCAGGGTGCAATGAAGATTTAAGAGACTGACAAGGGGGCGCACAACCTCATAAATCTGAAATAACAACACAGAATGTGTTAAAGACCGAAAATAGTTTTAAAAGCAGAAGTACATTAGTGTATTTTATTTTATTTACCCTTTCTCCAGGGAAGGCAATCTCTGGATTGGATGTGATCGTAATTTTGGAAAGTGCTTGTGCTGCTTTGACTTTTCCTACATCAGTGTTATCAGATGCCAGTGGGATGAGAGCCTATGGTGGAAGCGAAACATACATTAGCCCATACCAGAGGGTGTCACTCTGGTATGGGCTCAACTCAGCATATCGGTGTAATGTACCTTTCCCCCACCCTGTGCCACTACTGTGCCTCTGTCTTCTTGTCGTTCCACTAAAGCCAAGAACACCCTGTAGTGAAAGATGTAAAAGAGACTGATTAATTATACAGGAGGGTGGCATCAAGAGAGGGGGAAAAAAAAGTCTTCCTACCTGGCGATACATTCTCTACAAGCATCTGTGAGAGCCGGACTCTCGTGTTTGACCATACACACCAATGCAGAAACCACTCCAGCCTCCAGCAACTTTATTAGCCTCTTCTCTACATAGGAAGCTGCATCCTGGTAGACCATACAGTTTCACATTACAGTATCATGTTTTACAGAATAAAACATTGTATTTTAATTCTGTTACAGTGTTGGTCCTAACAGATGTTTAAGGAACAGAAGGGAAGAACCACTTTGAAAAGGTTACTGGCACGTTACCTTGGGGTGCTCCTCCGGCACATGCTGCTTTGCATACTTGGCCAGTTCAACCATTTGAGCGTCAGGTTTTTCCACCTCATAGCTGTTGGTACAATTCACCAGAGTGGAGCCTACAGCAAAGAGCACTGTTTTGTCCTCAGACTGCCAGAAAAATAAAGGCAATAATATTCACGTTATTCCAAGATTGGTATGTGTAGTACATTGGTGGTAGTTGCACATACTATCAAATATAAAAATAAAACACTAAATACATTCACATGGTAAAAAGACTTTTCAAATCAAACCTTTGCAAGGTCAAACATGGCCCGAAGAGCATTACTGTCTTCAACCAAGTCTTCTTTCACATCAGCATCAAAGGTGAGATAGGCAAGACCTTCCACAGACCACCGACGGGATGTAGGGGGCAGAGACTCATTACAAAGCCACCTAACGAGGAAAGTATCCATTAAACCATGGCTGAGCTGGGGGTTTTTTATTTCACCAACACTTTAGTCCTAAACAATATTCAGTTGGAAACATCAACAGTCATCCCTACTTCCTGCATTGTTTGGATAGCTTTAGTGTGGATCCCTCTGCAAACTGCTTCATGCTGAAATCAGTCCCTCCTGCTGATCCAAGCTTGCACAACCCCTGAATAACCAGCAGAGACCATTGTTATTTGAGTTCTGCATTTGGAAATGTTCACATCCACAACAGCTTTCTTACCACAAGGGCTCTCACGCGTATCCTGTCATTCTCACTTTTCTTGTAGAGGTCCTTGAGAAGTGCTACACCATTGGCTGTGATGAAGGAAGCCCTCTTCGCTTTACCTGCTGCATGAATAAGAGCCTCCACTGCAACCTGCTGGTGAATTACATCTTCAGAGGCACACAAGGATATAACGGCATCCATCATTCCTGACATCTCCAGGGTTCGGTTGCCAACATCGCTCGGTCCTTGGAGGAGCACAGATACGGTCTGGATGGCTCGCAGCTTGGCTTCAAGGCCCGTTTGGGTAAAGTGTAGTCTAAACCAAATGTAAACAGCGATAGCTGAAGGAAGTTCCAATTTAGATGTGCAGAGCAACTTTCTCTGTTCCTGTGTCACACAAAACCTTGCTTGCCAACTCACCGAATGTAGTCTTCACACAGTTTGTTGAAGTTCTCCCTCTCCTTGTCACTTTGAAGATCATCATAAAGCTTGTTAAGCAAGACTGAGCAGCTCATGTGGGTGTTCTCTGTAAGTGTTGGCCCTTCTGAAAGCTCAGGCACTGATGCAGCCACCTCTAAAATCTTCTTCAACCCTGTAAGGGGGAATTTCATGGATCTCAACAAAGACATATCGCTGCAAAACAGTAAGTACATCTCTGAAATTGCCTGTTTTGACGTCTTTAAAGGGACAGTGTGTAAAAAGTGTTGATTTTTCAATCTTCGTACTGTATTTCAAAAACCCACTATTAATTTCAACTACCGACAAAAAAAAAAACAACTTGTGTCACATCAACATACATTTTTTTTGTCATTGTAGGTGAAGTAATCGCGAATTATACTACAAAGGGAGTACCTCCCCTAGCGGAGCCTGCCATGTTTCGCTGCCATTTTCCTCCTATGGATACCCAGAGGAGATAAACGAACATAGTTCCTGAACATGATGACTGCAGCATGTCGAATTAATGCTATGCACTTACTCTGTCACTTGAGGGAATACTGTACAATAAGTCGTTTCGGATGAAGAAATTGGTGGTGGAAGCACACGTAGTGCACGGGCTTCAAAATGAACGTGCCTAAGAGTTTAGGTCATTATATTCTGTTAGTTGACCACTAGATGGGAGAAAATTCTACATACTGTACGTTTGAAGAAATACAATTCTCTTAAGTACTAACATACCCTGGTCAATCACCCATAGTGTCAGGGAGTTGTCTGGGTTCTTTAAGGACTTGCGGGGCACTTGCTTGACAAGGAGGTTGATGGCGTTGTCTCTGCCAGGTCCTGACACATTTGATGCTGGCAACATCTCCAAGAGGTGACGCAACATTGAACGAAGCTCCTTGGATGGTTCTGTTTTAGAACGAAAACAGCCAAAACACACTGAACGTACAGTAACACTCCACAATCTGTCCAGGCAGGTCTGAACGATTTATCATTTTTTAATCGGGATTGTGATCTCAGGATCATCAAAGCCGTGTGCGTTTTTTCTTTTTCAAGCACTCTTTATTTCCCCCAAGCTCACAAATCAACAGGACAGGTCACAATAACCAGTTTGCGCTAAGCCGGTTAAAAAAGTGTTGCGTCCACATCACACTGCTGCCCATCCTCGCTGCTTTCCCAGCTGCTTGCGAACGTTAGGCACTAAGATAACTTGCTCCGCACCAGTGTCGATAGGGGTGTTCACACGGCACACATTTGCATCGGTGCTGCACCGACGTATTTTGTTACGATATATCTTACACCGGTGTAAATTTTGTGGAGCGTTCACACGTAAAAAGCTGCTGACTAAAGAGAAGCGCGTTAACCCCGGCGCAGCCCCACTTGTGCTCACACGGCAGTTTCTGCAGCCGTGCAATATGTGACATATCGAAAAACCATGGTTTGTACTTCTCCAGACAAATCAACGCCGTGATCTATCAGACACCGTAAAAGGATGAGAGAGAGAAAGGAAAGATGACGGAAGGAATAACAGAGCACGAAAACAACACATTCAATACCCGTATGTAATCAACTCTTCTCACGCGTAATAGCGAGTCTACTCCTGTAGCGTTCACACGTCCAATTTATATCGGTGCTGCCCCGCAAACTCGCATTTACTCCGGAGTAAATTTTTAAACCACTTCCTGGAGAAGGGTTAAATTTGCTCCGGTGGAAGCTGTTTTCAGGGGCTACACCGGTATAACTTTGTACGTGTGAACGCTCTACGGGGGCAGCCTCGGTGCTGCACCGGAGTAAAAGTTACCGTGTGAACGCCCCTTATGACCTACATGGTGCGAAAGAGCAGTGCTTAGGTGGACATTTTCCACAGAGGTCTGGCTAGAACTGTGTTAGGGTGTAGAGAAAACCAGCTAGGAACAGCAAATTAATATTACAATTGATCAGACAACAGCTACATGATAAGTGGATGATTATAAGCCGGAAATGAACCGCTTACAGTTGACATTAGCCACGACGAGAGCTCAAATTATATTAAATACTGATAACAACAGAAATGTTATTTGCACCACAGAGCACTGAAGTGAGATTTGAGATTTCCACATTAATCAGTCTCAAAATTACTCTTCGTTGTTATGGAGCTTTCAGTATGTTTTATTAATCTGTTAAATTGATTTCATTTAATGGAAAGCAGACATTTACATGAAAATGCAAAATTTGAATAAATAGGACAATTTCTGACCCTTTTAAAAGGACATTTTTACCTTTCACATTTGAATAACCTATTCAGAAGTACTTCCATTCAGATTTTTACATTTTTACTCACCATTACTGTGAAAGGATTCAATTGATACCACAAATTAAATATCGCAGTCTCCGTTTCAAGCAGTTAAATGTCTGACACTTTTTTTAAACTTAATACAAAATATTGATGTACAAAGAAAATATGTAAATATTTCTACATACACTATTACACATCATTTCATATTTATACATATATGATCAATCGGTTGGTCTTGCTTTATTGAACCATCTTAAAAACCTTGAAAAAGGATTGCCTCATTCACGCAGTGTCCTTGCATTATTTGAGTCGTAGCTTTTAAGGTTTCGATGCTATGATGACATTTTCAGTTATGATTGTAAACGTTACTGGCCATACTGAATACTGCACTGAAGCTGGATTTGAAAATTGTGAATTGAATCTAAATCGCGATATCTGTCAGAAAAATTACAATTCAATCTTTTCCTAAAAAAGGTTCAGCCCTATGTCCAGGGTCTGTTTGCCCTATTTGAAGTTTAGAACTACAACTGCGCTGTTCTAAGGTTCAACTTTAATCATCATAAAAAGTTTAAAATACTATACGGGTATTGTTTTTATTAGTAACCATTTGGTGGATTCGTGTCTGTGTTCAAAATTTCCCTTGACATTTTAAGTCAAATTCCCAGAGCCTAGAGAAACAAGTACGGTATTTAATGTAACAAAACATGAAGATGACTGAGTTCAGACTTACCAGGAAGTATGGCTTCTTCCTTTCCCCGAATCTCTCTCTTCATACCCTCTGTGAGAGCCTCAAACATCACCTGCAGCAGGTGGCAGGTGGCCAGGGAAACGGCCGAGCCTCCCGACCCCATTACTGCACACAGTTGCTCCATGCTCAGCTCGTTGACAATTGCCATCGTCTAGGAATAAAACCATACATGCCAGCATTAAGAACAGAAACGCAAAATCCTGTGCGATAGGCTAGATGGGTACTTTGAGTATTGCGGATGAATAGGTCAAGTCGATCAATTACAAATACATAGTCATAGACAGCAATAATGCACTGCGGGTTTTCCTTGACTTCCTTATGCAGTTGAAAATATAAATGAACTACCAATATAACTTGCATCTCTGAGTCAAGGTTGTGGGTTTAAATCTCAGCTCAAGCCGTCCATGAGTGAATTTTAAATGTTCTTCCTGTGCTTGAATTGATTTTCTGTAGGTACCGGTACTCTGGCTTCCACCCACATTCCCCAAGCAAGGTTGATGAATTCACTCATTTATTGACACCCGTTTTAAAAGCACAGTTCCCCATATTTCCAGCTGTCTTAGAGCATTTTCACTGATATTTCAAGATCCACAGAATACTGATTTACAGAAATATAATTATGAAACGCTGACTCACTGCATGGTTTGAGTATTGCTTTTTTTGTCACGGCATTCGCCATTACTTCATAAACTGTCATCTTTACTCACGACTGCAACACACTTTCGACAAACTTTCAAGCCACGTACTCGATTTAGACCATACACGTACATACTTTTGAGTGTCAGGTGCCCAAACTTTCCTGCGTTTTGGCATTTCTGTCCCCCTTAGTCAACATGACGAGCTGAGATTCACCCCCTAATTTTTACCCTCACCTCAAAAGCTGCGCTGATTACAAATGCAAAGCGATTCAACTCTGCCATCTACAGGGATCTGTCCCGTCACTGCAGTGGTTTACAAACTTGCATTTCACAGACAAGCTCGGCAAGACCACCCTCTGGTGACAGGGTTTATTTCAGCTCTCACATTTAAGTCTACTATGGTAGCCTCCAGCTCTAATGAAGACAATCAGTAATAAAAAAAATAAAATGCATGGGAAAGAGATTAATTTACTCTGGACTGATGCTCTGTACACAAGCCAACCAGAGTCCTCAGAGCAGAAAGGACAACATCCTCTTGCTTTGAATGAAGAAGTTGGTCAATCAGCCTCACACCGTCATTACGAAAGATCTGCTCAGCTCCTGCGTCTTCTCGAGATAAGACCACTAGATTCTGGGCAGCCTGAAATCAGACAGATGACCACATTATGTGGACAGAACGCTAGACTACTGGAAAAAACATATTTTTGTAGCTTCTTGCCTGGGAAGGCAAACCTACCTTTTGTCGGTCAGAATCTTTCACAGATGCATCTACAAGGAGCGAGAACATCTGTTGCACACGTGCATCTGTGGAGTTTAACTGGAGCGACTACAAAGATTAAAGGAAGAAAACAAGAGGCTGATGAGCACTGTCTTTTTTTTGGAAGATGATGCAATACTCACAAGGGAATGACATCACCTTCTGCTGGATCTGTGCCCCCAGCTGTCTGAGGAGATCTTGGAATGCTTTGTTTTTGGGCTCAAGCTGGGCACACCTCTGCGCATCCACAAAGGCCTGATCAAGACGTCCAAGTTTCTGGTAAGCCTGAGCCCTGCGAAACCTGGCTTTCACATCACTTGGATCAGTATCGAGAGCTGAAAAACAAACAAAATAATAAAATGTTATTTCTTTGCCCCATCTTAGTGAAGAAGGGATGATGCGAAGCAAAGTGCTATGGAGTTCTGTTCACTTGCCTCGCCTGCCGTGCTGTCCATTTTCACATTAATGATTGTGTTGAAAATTAGTAGAAACATCTCCAAAATTAAGGCAGATTATTCATTAAATCTTTAGTCTTGTCTCATCTGGTCAACTAGCCAACACAAGAACATGCAAAACTCCAAATCACTAAAAACAGAGCGACTCGCCTGACCCTCTGCTGGTTCAAGGCTCTAGGACAGGGGGGCCCAAATCCGGTCCTCGAGACTCCCTTAGTCTGTTTTACATGTTTGCCCTCCTCGAATACACTTGATTCAAAGGATCAGGATTGTTATCAGGCTTCTGCAAAGCTTGCTGTTGAGCTGATCATTTCAATCAGGTGTCTTGGAGAAGGGAAACATGGAAAACAGGCTGCATAGGGGCTTTTAAGGCCCAGAATTGGGCACCACTGATCTCGGTGATCGTTTCGCCCTCCCTATTCCCACAGCGAATACAGTGAAAAGAACACTAATGCACAAATCAGTCTCATACTGGAACCATGTTGTACCGACCTAACTTGTTATGGTTAAAACATCAATCTTTAAAAGTAAACTTTAAAAAACAAAAACAAACAAACAAAAAAACAACTGGAAAATGAAATTATGGTCTATGTTGTATAACCGCGTATACAAATGGATTAGGTGATAAAATGTTTATCTATTTTCTAGGACCTTGATTTAAATAATTAAAAAATAATAAGTAGCAGGCTCAGTTTATGTTTACTATTTTTTTTTAATTTGTTTGGGAATGTTTAGGTGAAGGATTGCACTCGTTTTGATTTTGCACAACTGTTTTGTGTTGTATTTGTCTGTAATTTCTGTGATGGACCCCGGGAAGAATACCCTTCACCGTGGTGAAAACTAATGGGGATCCCACTTAAAAAAAAAAAAAAAAACCTAATGAGGTGCCCAGTGAGTCTGTATCAAGGAGTGTAGTACTGTACACCATTAACGAAAATAGCTTGTAATTTACACTTTACCGATGCATTTCCATAAAAGTCTAGTCAGATATACATCTCTCTAAAATAAACCGTTAAGAAGGAATACATTACACTTGGAGGCATCCGTCTCGGCCTTGTTATATTCCTCCAGTTTTAAGTAGCACGCCGAACGGTTGCGATAAAGCACAGCGCTCTCTTGTCTGTTGTCACTCAGCTTCAGTGCTCTGGTGTAGCAACACAACGCACCCCGCAGGTCCCCAGCCTTGAAAAGATTGTTCCCCTCTTCCCTCAGGGCTGCAGGACCCTAAAAGGAATGAAAGAACGAATGTTCCCAAAGAATTCAACACAAGCGCTCACTACCACAAGTGCAAATCGAACCCATGCGTCTGCGATTAAGTGTTTCATTGTTACCTTCTCATTTTCTGTCTCGCTCATCATCTCACAGGTCCGCGTTGGGTATTTTGGTAATTAATTTAACGCTACTCATAAAAGGTACTGGCACACACGGCGAACTTCCACTACATCGACTAAGAGCTACACTTCCGGGTGTGTGGTGCAGAAATGATGACGTTGAGTTACCGGTCACGCCTCCTTTTTTCCGGTACAGTCCCTACAAGGAAAGCCCGAGCGTACATTGGTGTCAAATATTTTGGTTAGCTCTCCAGTGGGCGCATCTCATTATTGTAATTCCACATTCCTACTAACTCGCTCCTCTCTTTTCATGCTAGCACCTCCCACGAAACATTTCATCGAGGAATTCGGACATTGACAAAGGAACATGGCAGGAGCAGTTACAAATGTTACGGGGCAATGAGACGTCACTCCTCGCTGTCGTCATTTGATGGAGACGTCTTCTAAATATGACGTCACGTCATTTAGGCGCGTCAAATATGCAACGTCTGAGTGTTATAAGTTTTACTATCATCATCATCATGATCATCAATTCAAGTGAAATATCCACAATGTTACGCTTCACGATTTTGCAGATGCAAAGAAGAGCGCGATTGGTCTGTCTGAAGCGCGTCTCCCGCGCCCCCTCATCCCTAATGTGCGCAGTGCATACTTGGAATGACTCGTAAATCTGTAAAAAATGTAGATATGTTGCTTATGCATTAAGTTAAATGCAAAAATGTGAAGAACCATGAAAAGTTTTAATTTGCTTCATGTGGCAAAATTAAAGTGAGAAATAGCAGCCCACTGCAGTGCAAAAACAGAAGCAGGTTAGGTTCAGTATAGTAACCAGGCGTAAGCAAGTCTTTTTGGTATCAAGTACTGGCCCAAATAGAACAAACACTCAGCATAGGTATATATTCAAACTAAAATAGTCAACAGATGTCACGAACGAACAATTTCTTTTTCAGCAAGACATTGTATTCACACCTTCTGCAATATCATACTGGTCCTCCTACGTAGGCAGTAGAAATTGGAAGGTTTCGCTCTTGCCACACCACATTTTTATTACAAACGCTAGTGACAATCCATGCTAGGGACAACTTGGAGTGTTCATTTAACCTAGTATCCCATTCATGTTTTTGGAATGCGGGAGGAAACTGGAGTACCAGAAGAAACCCCACACAGCATGGGAAGAATATGTAAATTCCACACAGGAAGGCCAGGGACACTTTTAAAATCTTGCTGAAATCATGCTGCTAAATGATCACATCCTGTTTATGAGGGATTTTAAAGGTCAAGTGTGAAGTAAATTTGGCCAACCATCTTTTAAGCTTCGCTCGCTGGCCACCGCGATTGCGGCGGCACTGCTTCCACTGCGTGGGGATCACGCGGACTGGACACAGAAAATCTCCCCCTGAATGTCAACCAGGAATGTGGGCAAAATCATTTGCCAACCGTGCTCGAATGCACACGAAACTCCAACGTTGTATTGAACGTCCAATAATAATTGGTGCAATTTCATGCAATTAGAGCTCATACATTTTGTGAACAGGCCTTGTTTTGCCCAAACTAATACGTGTACATGCCATAATCAGGATAGATCTCTTGCTCACATTTCGTTTTTAGAAATTCAAATAAAAATTCAAATCCCTTTACTTACTTTTTCCTGAGAGGAAAATCATGGCGTTCCCATTTTACAACGAAAATCAAATAACCATTCGTTTTTCTATTATTAAAGTCTGTTTCCAAACGCATTACCAAAAAAAGACAAGGAGACTCGAGAGGTGTATTTTATTGATTAAACCTACCTTTTATGAGTAGACAATAGTTTAGTGATGACTCGACCAAAGTCAACAGGAAGGAATGGGTTGTTTGCTGACAGCAAGCAGCTGAAGCAGTTGACCAATCATCGCGCTCTCCTCCCACAAGCTTTTTGCAGCAGCTCGACGACGCTAGCTAGTTGTTAGCTGCTTACGCTAGTTGGCTGCTATAGTGGGTTAGCTGTCAGCCTGACGTGACTTGTAGCTGGAGCCACACACGTATACGGTGCACACACGCGCGCACAAGGGGGCTCCTCGCCGAAGGTCCACTCGCCACATTGACAGGTAACGTCAGAATTCTTAATTTTATTTAAAAGGGTACCACAAAAATTTCTGCCCGGTGTTTGACGAAATCGAACATCTTTGCCCGGGCTGTTTTCACTCGCGTCAGGTTATTGTTTGAATGCCCCAAGCCCACATTTGCCGTGGCAAGCACGCTTGATATGCGTACGACTTAATTGTTCTGCTCATAATAAATACTATGGAATGCGTTTGAAATTCCGTTCAAGCTCTTAAATCAGCGGACTAGGTCAGTTCGGATTTATATACCTTGACACTAGCACTAGCTTGTTACAATGCAATATATCGGTGAGTTTCGCATTAATGGCACATTGATGTTGCTCCTTGAGAGATGATACCTTCATTGATTCACCAGTGGCATTTGTCGATTGCGTTTTTTTCCAATTCATTTATTTTTTATTTTCCAACATGGAAGTTCCGCTGTCAAACTCGCTGCCCTGTTTGAAAGTCAGCAAAGTTAAAGCTTAACAGAGGTACAGCCGTTTGCCAATGAAATAGACGTGTTTGTGCAGTTGTCATTGTTTACACAAGCGATTTAGCACATTGCTCAAACTGAGTAAATACTACTTTTAGTATACTGTACCTTGTACTTGATTATTAGTCTGCCTATGTATTACAAAATAGTCTGCCTTTGGTTGTTTGAGACCTGCTATTAGAGTGTCTGAACAAGTTAATAATGCCACTCTTCTCTCATCATGTTCTAATAGTTGCATCCCTGAGAAGTGAGCTGATTAGGCTTGTGTTGGATTGCACACAGTGGTGAACCAGGAACATCCGTTTGAGCTTAGAGGAAGTACACTCCCCCACCATCTGCTTCCTGATTGTTTCCCTTTCGTTTAGGTATGTTGTCACTCATTTTCTCACCACTGTTCCAAGTGCGTGTACATCATGTGAGCATGTTAGTTTTAATAGACTGATTACAACATGTATGCACAATTAATCTCTTTTAATTATTTCAGCAGCGAAGGAAGATAGTGTGATTTCGTCTTGACCACTGTGATCAAGGACTGATCCACCGTTGCTGCTCTTTTAAATTTGATGACAATGCTGTGAGAAGGACACCTTTTGTCTCGTCATTGCCTGGAGCTGCTTTTGCAGAACCAATACCAGCTTTGCAACAGACAAGCGTGCAGACTTGATAAGGCACTGGAAGGGAGCAAAGGAGGACTAAAGTGAAGGATTAGCTGCTGCTGTGCGAGCGGGGACTGGACCAGAAAGAGCAGGCCCACTGGGAGTCACCTCATGCAGCAGGGACACTAAGCTTCCTGTCGGACCCCTCCCAGCTGTGTCGTGCTTGTTTTCTCTTTTCCTGCTATCTCGTAGATTTGGATGATTGAGCACAAGGGCCACTTTGAAGGAGCCCACCGGTGGCTGTGGCCTGGCCAGAGCTGATGGACTTCTTGCCAGCCATTGCTGATTTAGTCACTTTGTTCACATCCACTGCAGCCACTGCCGACTTCAGTGTAGTCGCCAGTATCATGAATGGAGGCTGGAGGACCCATTTGTGAGGAACTAAACCCTTGGGATTGACCTATTTTTCTCTGTGTTGGTTGAAAAAGCAGCTGGAGTTCTCCTAGAATCTGTAGAAAACACGCTCTAGGGGAAGATGAAGCTGAGGAAACAGGTGACAGTCTGTGGAGGGGCCATCTTCTGTGTGGCTGTATTCTCACTCTATCTCATGTTGGACCGTGTCCAGCATGACCCTACGAGGCGACAAAATGGTGGAAACTTTCCACGGGTAAGAAAAACTGTGTAAGGCTATTTTGTTGTACTACATTTCATTTAGTCATTCTCTTTGTTTAGGAATGATTGCCTCTTTAGCTTCTTTCCCACATTATTATTGGGCAGAAAATACAGTACAAATTGGGAAACAAGACATGCTTTTGTAATTGGTCATTTTTGTAGTGAAGCTTAGTCAACTATCGCAATTTAGCAAAGAGAATTGGATTTACAAAACATTTAGGTGCCGCCATGAGTAATGTTGAGGTGGCCCTGCCAGAACGGGAAATGGGCCTGTAAATTTTATCCTGTAATACATTCGGTATCAGTGTTTATTTTATATTGAGTTAAAAAAAGTTACTTCAGAGCCTTATTTTGAGCCGTGGTACATATATTATTATATTATATTATATTATATTATATTATATTATATTATATGTATGCATGTATGTAATATAATTAATATGAAAAAAACCTGACTACAATGATTTGCAAATCCATTTCAACCTACATTCAATTGACTAAATAAAAATGACAAGATATTTAATGTTCAAACCAATTAACACTGAAGTGTTCTCAGCCCGTGTGTCAATTTCCTTTATGCAAGGATGCCAACTTTTAATGCAGTGCCACCTGAGGGATCAAAGGTCATGGGCATTCAATGTTGCTTTTTGACCTTGCTATTTATGTGCAGAGATTTCTCCAAATTATCAGTATATCTTGATATTATCAACCGTAGAGGATGAAATCACCAATGTCCTGCAATTGACAAACATTCTTCAACTGGTGCTCACCCAATTGGTGTCAAAGTGTTGAACCTTACCCCATCATTGTTTGTGAACAACTGAGCCTTCCGGGGATGCTTCTTTCATACCCAAATCATTGCACTCACATTTTAACTTTATTTTTATTGAACAGATAAACACAATAGAGAACATTCACAACACACCAGTTTCTGTAAGAAAATGAAAAACGGATTGGAGCCTGGAAAGTTGAAGCTGGTGACTGAAAAATAAATACCGTATGTACATAGATGGGCATTGAAAAATAAATATGTACTGTACATAGATTATTTGAGAGAAAACAGCATATTGTTTATTTAACGAGGTATCTCAATTTAGGAATTCGAAACACATTAGACGTCAATTGTACTGTACCTGTACACCCATTCATGAAAACTCCCTAAGGTTCTGCTTCCGCTGTGTGACCATAGGTGTCTGTGGATTCATATATTTTACGTCACCATTTTCCGAGCAATCATCAAGAGTGTATTTAACATGCACGCTCCCATTTCTAATGAATCTTTTCACCTGTGGAATGTTCTAAACGGGTATTTTTTGAGCATTACTTGACTGCCAGTTACCTATTGCCGCTGTCCCAGCGTTTATGAAATGTGTTGCAGATTCAAAATGTTTGAACGTTTTATCAGTTTGAACATTTAAATGCCTTGTCTTCGTAGCTACACAGACACTTAATGGAAATATTTGTAGAGCGAAATTGTCGCCATCGTTTGCGGGAATTAATACGATGCAGTTACGTTTAATTTGTGTTGCATGATGTCAAGAAATACAGTTTCCAGTTGTATATATTTTTATCTACTTTATTATCACTCACGCATGCTCTCTTGTTAATCTAAAACACAATAAAGGCATGAAAGAGCAAAATACACTTGTAGAGTTAATTAGATGCTTGCTGAGTTGAAGTCTCACTAGATATGCTGAGGTTCCACATGGTTTGAGCGCAACGTTTTGTTTGATGTTTCGGCCACATTTTTCCTGGACATTTTGGTTGAAATTCAAATGCTCTGACTTAGCAATTATCCGACGATGTACGTAGGTTTCACTGGACATGAATTTGGTTGGTCTTAAGTCTGAGTGATCTTTTGTTACCTTGTTCTTTGTATGTTACAGAGCCAAATCTCCGTCCTGCAGAATCGGATAGAGCAGTTGGAGCAGCTCCTGGAGGAAAACCATCAAATCATCAGTCACATAAAAGACTCTGTGATGGAGCTCACAGACACGGGAGCAGTGTCTCCCAGTGGCCACCTGCCCTTCAGGAGTGCCAATGGCTCCTGGGTCCTTCCCTTTGATGGCCGCCCCACTTTCCTTACTGTCAAACCCCAGGACTGTCAGTTGGCTGCAGGCAGTCCCAGTCAGGCAGACGTTCAGGTTCGTAGCTTCCTGCAAATTTTGACAAGCACGTACACGTTACTCTATTTCGTGAATGTCAAATGTAAAATCACCTTGTTTTGTTGGTGACATTATTAGGTATGTTATGTCTTTATTTTCAGATGTTGGATGTATACTCACTCCTAAAGTTTGACAACCCGGATGGTGGTGTGTGGAAACAGGGCTTTGACATAACTTACGATGCTGATGAGTGGGACAAAGAACCTCTGCAAGTGTTTGTGGTGCCACACTCTCACAATGATCCAGGTGAGCACCTCAAGCACGCGTGTATTATTTGTCATAATTTCTTGAGAATAACCCAAAATATTTGGTGACGGTGGAATTGAGGACGTCTTCAAAGTATTCTGCCCACAAATTCGCGACGTCCCAAGTCAAGGTCAACAATGCCCAATCCCCACTGTACACGGTGTTAATGGTGCACTGCTTCCCCCTCCTGAGACACCAGAAGTTGGACCAGAATTTCCTCAAAGCCGTCTGGTAGTCAGTTTCCATTACTTTGCTGAAGTCCTCCGCCGCCTGAGTTTTTGCCTTGACAACCGGCAAAGCAGCATTCTGTTTGGCCAGCCGGTATCTGTCAGCTGTCTCCGGAATCCCGCTGGCCAAAAACACCCTAGAGGACTCACTCCCTCCTCCCCTCGCACCACTTCAGCTAGAAGGCATCCCTTACCACCGTTCAGGGTTTTGGGTTTGGGGATTTTCAACACGACAGGCACTGACCATTCTTGTATAGAAATGAGTTGTCCTTTCCAAGAAATCGTCTCTATTGTACTCTTACATTCCTTTTCTAGTGTGCTGTGACTCATTTAAAGAACCTTTATCGCATTTGGTTTACTCACAGACTTAACCTGCAGACCTCTTGGCATTTTTTTAAATTTAGTAAGTAAACCCTCAACCAGATATTTAGATTGTACTTCTTTGTAATGCATTCAATGCATAGAAAGCCTGACTCTGCCAAATATTGTAACTCTGTGCACAACTGTTTGATTTAAATAAATCATGAGCCTTATTTTTGATCCATTTGCAGCACTTTCCCCTCAACGTTCTTTTTAACAGTTTGTTTTTCTGTGTGTGTGGTAAGAGAAAGGCCATCTCTCTGACTACAATCTACTTTTTGTTTCTTAGGTTGGGTTAAGACTTTTGACAAGTACTTCTCAGACCAGACGAAACATATTTTAAACAACATGGTGGTGAAGCTGACCGAAGATCCCCGCAGGAAGTTCATCTGGTCTGAGATTTCCTTCTTCTCCAAATGGTGGGAGAGTGCTGATGCCCAAAAGCAAGAGGCTGCACGCAAGTGAGTCGCTACTCAATGAAATGTTTCAATTCCACGAGCTAAATCCAAAATTAGTGGAGATGATGTTTTACAGAGCGACTCATACATACTGGCAGATTGTGGAAATTCTGAAAATGGCTTGCTGTCTGGATAGTGTGATTCTTGCACGTTGGTGGTGCAGGATTATTCTCACCTTCTTTTTGTAATCCTTTCTGTCCAATAGACTGATCCTCCGGGGACAACTAGAGATTGTGACAGGAGGCTGGGTGATGACAGATGAAGCCAACGTTCATTACTTCGCCATGATAGACCAGCTTATTGAGGGACATCAGTGGCTAGAGAGAAACATAGGTGCATTAGAAACTATCCATGTCCTACTTAAATGTTATTGCTATAGTCTTCCCTCGTACTCTGAGATGGTTAACGTATCACTCACGAGTCAAGACAAAAGTTACGATGACTATTCCAGTCACCATTCCATTATGAAATCTTGTAAGGGAACATTGAATTTAAGATTCTCACTTAACAGGTGATACAGTGGGAGGAAAAAGTATATGAACTAGAGATGTTCTGAGCCGATAATGCGATTGGAAACTGGGGCTGTTCATGTCATTTTCAACTGATCGGGGATAGGAGAAAACAAAATGGTTATATTCATTTTGAAATTTTAAAGGTCACAAAGCTACCAAATAATTCAAAGCGATAACGATCTTGTCAAATTGAACAGTAATAGCTTCATTTGACATTGCGCAATGTCTTGTTAGGTTTTTTTGAAGGGTGCTAGCAGTCAGTATGACACCAAAAGACACGGACAGACACACAGGCAGGTCTCCCTGTGGACAGTGCTCTCCTGTTCACTGCGGCAGAATTTACGTTATATTTGGAGCAAAAGTGACATGACCAATGTGAAAACACTCAGGGTAAGCTGAGTAATAATAATAAGAATGTCTTTTTGTTCTATTCCAGGGGCAACACCCCACAGTGGATGGGCAATAGACCCTTTTGGTCACAGCTCTACTATGGCCTATGTGCTGAAGAGAGCCAACCTGACCAACATGCTCATCCAGAGGGTCCACTACTCAGTCAAAAAGCATTTTGCTGCCACACGCAACCTGGAGTTTATGTGGCGACAGCCCTGGGGTGAGTGTAGCACAAATAGTACGTGTTGGAAGAATAAAGAGCGAATTACATCTTCAGAGAGTTCAACTATTCTTCACACTTATAATTATAATGTGAGAATTGGCTGGCATCTTAGAGAATTTTGCTCCCAAAATTATGCCTCCAAAATAAAGTCACACCTTCAAAATATTACTTAAGAAATAAACTCAGGAAAGTACAATTGATGATGAAAGTGCTTGGCCTATTCTACTGCCAACACTGCTCTTCTCATGAATACATGAATAATGTTCAACTTGTGCTTTTTAAGCCAAGTTTGTTTAGGGCAAGAGATGCAGCTTTCATTATCATGGTGCATTATGTAGTGCAAAATCCAAAAATGGACTAAGGAGTCCCCACTCGAAGACCACCGTGAAATTTTTTCCTGTATGAGCTTATTAGTGTATATTTTTAGTGGAAATTTGTCAGCGAATTGAAGTCGGGGTTTCCTGAGAAGCAAACAAAATTGAAGGCACGATTGTAGCTGTGGACATCTATACGACAACACCCAAGTTGATGGGAAGTGTTCCCTTTTCGGATGATTATTGACATTATTTGGAGATTCAGTATATGTCCTTGAAACTGGTAATCACTGCTAATATCCAACATGTTATACATGATTTAGATTTAATCCCATTAAGTGACCGTTGAAACAAGTGATTCCGCAAGCAGACGTGGCACTATTTCTTACCTTGTTAAATCATTATTGATAATTGTTTTGAGAAATCATTCGCATAATCACTGTTTTCCAAAAGATACAATACAATACATGCTGATTTATATAGCGCTTTCACAACAGCGGCAGCTGTAACAAAGCGCTTAACAAAAAAGTTAACATAAAGTAAAATAATAAACACCACACATAACATGAATATGCCAAATCCAAACAGCAGGATACCTGTTATCAGAACCCCAAAAATATAGATGTCGTCCGCATCCTCCACGGACAGGCAAACCAATCTCCGCTTCTGCCAAAGATCTAAGGTGTACCCAGTAGCAAATGTCCCAGAGGGGCATGAAGGCTCCTCACCACCTGCTCTTTTCATTGAAAATTTTTTTATCCATAGTGCTGAGAGGCCAGCTGACTAATTTCATGAATAAAATTCCATTCCATTTAATCTTCAGCATTTTTCTGTATACATTTAAAAATCTATCTTTTGCTCCAAGATAAATGTTCTCTCATTCCAAGGTAATATTGAATGTTTACTTGTACTACCTTTACAGACGCTGGATCCAGTTCAGACATCTTATGCCACATGATGCCCTTCTACAGCTATGACGTGCCTCATACATGCGGGCCTGACCCAAAGATTTGCTGCCAGTTTGAT
Source organism: Hippocampus kuda (assembly GCA_901007745.1). Taxonomy (NCBI): domain Eukaryota; kingdom Metazoa; phylum Chordata; class Actinopteri; order Syngnathiformes; family Syngnathidae; genus Hippocampus; species Hippocampus kuda. The sequence goes on along the minus strand of CAAKHF010010521.1, from coordinate 16,194 downwards.
TTTAAGAGGTTACCCGGCGGTCGAATCAACTGTCCATGGAAGGTGCCACCCAAGGCTGTGGTGGAGGCAAATGTAGCAGAGAGGTGCGTCATACTGCTGCAAAATATGAATTTCTGGAGCAACGTAATTTATCAATGAATCATAAACAGTTATTTCTGGACATTTGTTTCGTTTGTGATTTGTTGGAGACTGGAGTCTGTTGCAAAGACCTCTCACAGCATTCATTAAACTGGACCATTATTAAAAATCAAATTATTATAATGATGACCTAAAAAAAAAAAAGATGCTTCTTCCTGGGGGAAAAACTGCATTCAGCATTCTGGAACCACTATTGCAATTAGCAGTGATGGATGCACATTTTCCATACCTAAGCTTGAGCCAAGGACAACAGGCAGAAAGACATACATAGAGGAGGATGGCAATAGAATACAAATTGTCCTGCAGGCCTATGAGGCAGCGGCTTTTAAAAGCCATAAATAACTTCTGAGTGCAGATTTCACTGGCTTATGGCAAATAGCTCCTTATTATTGTGAACCTGCTCTTTCCAAGGTTGTAGTAATTTCTTAGAAAGCTGGTGTTAAAGACTGCACAGGGGCTCTGCCTCAATTTGTTTTCGTCTTTTTCAGGGCACAACTCCTCCTTGATCAGTATCGCAAGAAGTCCAAACTTTACCGTAGCAAGGTGCTTCTCATCCCTCTGGGGGATGACTTTCGCTATGACAAGTCCATCGAGTGGGATCAGCAGTATATGAACTATCAGAAGCTCTTCGATTACATGAATTCTCACCCTGAGATGCATGTCAAGGTGAGAAAGTAATTTGGCACCTGTCAGATGCACTATTCGATTTTTGTTTTTCCGCGCTTCCTAGCTTGTGGTGATCAGAATATTTTGGGTGTACAGTATGAACTTTGAGACAGTAATGAATCATACAAGCTAATGTTGTTGAGGGAACAAGATATGTCATGACTCAGTGCTTGGTTTAGAGCCCAGAAAGTCAGAGGTATAGTAATGCATCCATTTGTTCTGTTATGTGTTCATTTTAATTAATGCATTTTCTTTTGTTTGAACTTTTCCTGCTTCTCTGCCTACTCCCCCAGGCTCAATTTGGAACTCTCACAGACTACTTCAATGCGCTGTATAAATTCTATGGATTGGTCCAAGGATCCCGACCTCCAGACTTCCCCGTGCTCAGTGGGGATTTCTTTGCCTATGCAGACCGAGAAGACCACTATTGGACAGGCTACTTTACATCTAGGCCCTTTTATAAGAGCTTGGATCGCGTCATTGAGTCACACCTCAGGTTGGGCAATTTAATGCACACGTTAATCCTCTGTGTCTCTGTCTCTCTCTCTGTCTCTCACTCTCTCACTTACAACCTGTTTTTAGAGCGTGACGGAACTGTCTAACAGGAAATGTTATTTTTTTTTGTATGCACTACAAGCACGCTGTCACTGGCATCCCTGTCCCTTTATACACCGTTTCATGCTTTTGTAGATAGACAATCTGTAGATTTGATGATATGACCCAGAATTTTTTCCATTTAAAAATATTTTTTAATAATAATAATAATACATTTTATTTATAAGCACCTTTCAAGACACCCAAGGACACTTTACAATAACAAAAAAACACAAAACAATACGGGTTGAGCAGCGGCAGCCAATTGTGTTTGTGTTTTTTTTTTTTGTCAGTTTTATGTTCAGAATTTGTGGTTATATGCCTCTTTTGGCATGAATATTGAGATGAGTGACTTAAGGGAGGCCATTTTGTTGCTGTGACTTCTCTCTTACTTTGTCGTCCTTACTTATGGCACTCGTTTGACACACATATGTATTAGTTTTATTAATTCAGTTTAAATCGTGGAGTCACAGATTGGTACATGGGGTAGGAGGAGTTGCGGCCCACTGTGTGGGAGTGGACAAAGGAGTGTCAGTGCAGGATTCACTTTTTTCCAGCATCTGTCAGGCTCCACAGATGTGTACTCGATCTTTCTGGCATCCAGTCAGTAGTTCAACAGAAAATATACAGCCTTTTTGTAGTTACTCTTAGAAAAGTGGGCATTAAATATACAAGGAGCAACAGAGGTTCTCACGGAACCTTTCAATGGTGAAGACGCTTGAGCCATCAGTAGACCACCGACTCAGGTTGAATTATATGAAACCAGCAGCTTCTGTAAACCTTCCTTTCGGGGCTGTCCTGTGCAAAACATGTGCCCATTTAAAAAAAAACAACAACACAGTGTTCGTTTTATTATTCTCCAAAAATTAAGTAAAATACTCAAATTAATGCAATGATTTTTTAAAAATCCATTATTTCCCCACTTGAATGGATGCTGAAAGTGTGAAGGAAATCGGTTAAATAGATTTTTTTGTAATCCTTTTATAAAAGCCTCACTGCACCTTTGCTTTGCTGAAGGTTTGAAAGTCTCATCAGTGGTGTGTTTATTTGGTGATGGAACAAGCAGATGTTTGGTTTAAACCTGATGAGCCAATTGAAGAAATTTGAGGTCCCAACTTGACAAAAGTACGATGATGAGACGTTTTCAGTTGTGAAGCAGATCAAATCTCTTTTTACACAGCTTCTCACAATTGCTGTGTTATGCACCATTCAGGGGAGCTGAGATACTGTACAGCTTGGCAGTTGCCAACGCGCGACACATGGGCATGGAAGGACGTTATCCAGTCTCAGATTACGGCCTCCTCGTTGATGCCAGGCGCAATGTGGCCCTCTTCCAACATCATGATGGCATCACTGGTACTGCAAAAGAGAATGTTGTTGTCGACTATGGCGGCAGGTAGGAAATCACAATGGCCTTGATAGATAAATTAGATCTGGTTAAAGGCATTGTTTAGTAATTTGCATATTTAAAGGTTTTAAGTGTATGTGAAAAATAATAATCGAAATGATTTTTCGATTAGATGACTCAAGAGATAGAATTCCGATACATTTTACAAATGAGATTCCTTTTTCAATTGGTTTATCTTGATCAATAAAGGTTAAATAAATAAATACTGTACATGAGTTCTTGTATGAAAGGATCATTTAATTTTCAAATTTTGTTGAAGCGATTTGCAAGTTTGATACCCAGTAGCAAAATAACATGCCATTGGCAGTTGATTCCTGGGTGATACCATTGTCTCCTGTCATCCTAGATTACTACGCTCACTCGTTGGCTTGAAGAGAGTGATCATCAATGCTGCACATTTCTTAGTAATGAAGAACAAAGAGTTCTATCGCTTCTACCAGACAGAGCCTTTCCTAGACACGGTAAGAAGAAAGAAACATTGGAGAGTGTTCCCAACAGGGCAATAAACAATTTATATTGCATTTCACTTACTTGGGGCCCTATTTTCGTAGACGGGCGCCGATGCGCTCTACGCAAAATCTGGCCCATCGTCATTTTTGTGCCAGGGCAAGTCACGTGACTGTGTTTGGGGAATTTGGCAGACCGCCTTGCGCCTCTCTTGGCTTTCCGGCGAACTGACTGTGCTTTCTTACACGTCCTTGACGCACTTGCCAATTTGATGACGAAAAGTAGACTAGACTTGAGATCAGCTTGGAAGTGGTCTAATTTGTGACGCACCTGGCGGAACGTGATTTGATTGAGACAAGTTTTGCGCTTTTTTTTCTGGCTGTCACCATGTTTAATGGAAAAATAAATCAATATATTTTTAAAAGTACCCTCTCAATTACCCAACCGGCGTGCACGCCTCTGTCTGTCTGTCTGTCTGTCTGTCTGTCTGTGTGTGTGTGTGTGTGTGTGTGTGTGTGTGTGTGTGTGTGTGTGTGTGTGTGTGTGTGTGTGTGTGTTTGTGTGTGTTTGATTTTGTAGGATGACAGGCGTGCTACTCAGGACTCTCTACCTCAGCGCACTTTAATTGAGCTGGATCCAGCAGGGCCAAGGTAGGACCCGCATCATGTCTACCATGTCGGCCCCTTTCCTTCTGGTCCTTCAATGCCAAGAGACTGATTGCTATTTCCCCTCATCACTGTCAGGTACCTCGTCCTGTTCAACCCATTTGAGCAGGAACGGCTGTGTGTCGTGACTGTGTTGGTCAACACTGTCAAGGTGAGGATCCTCACTGAGGATGGACAGACCCTCCCTGTACAGCTTAGCGCTCAGTGGAGCTCCTCGACTCAAATGAGTGCAGAAGTGTTTGAGGTGAGAGATGACTTTGCATAAATCTTAATGATTCTATCCTTATCTTGGCCTGGTTTTTCATTAGCTGTGCAACATTAGATCAGTCTTAACCTTTTCAAAAAAATATTCAGTTTTGATCTCATTATTTCAAAATGCTGTAGCTTGAAAATGGTTATAGGTAAAGGCATACTGTAAATGTTGCTTGGTGCAATTTTGCTACATAGGCACTTACGAGGTACTACAGTAGGTGTGGACAACATGGGCCAAAAAAAAAGTTGTGTGTGTATATATATATTTTTTTTTTCCCAAAAAAACTAAGAATACTTTGACAATGTTTTCCAAAAAAACACAGTAAATCTGAATTTGCTTCATAGAACAATTATTGATACAGTGTTTTTGAACAACAGCTCTTGATCCGTTCCCATATTGCTCAGGTTGAGAAAGTTGTTCCTTTTTTCCACACATGGTTTGAGTGCTTTCTAAAAAACAATACAGCATTGAGGGATCATCCCACAGCATTCTTTATTTTGTTTTATTTTTCCTGCAAGCCAGCCTTTCATATTTTAAGTTCACACACAAATTGATCCTTTTGCACCTGTCGTCAGACACGCATGTCACTAGCATCCCTGACGCTTTTGATCAGAGTCTCAAACTCTAGTCCTCAAGGGCTGCTTTCCTGCATATTTTCCATCTCTCCCTGCTGCAACACACCTGATTCAAATGATCAGCGTCACTATCAGGCTTCTGCAGAGCTTGGTGACGAACTGATCATCAGATGTGTTGCAGCAGGGAGAAATGGCAAATATCCGGGAACGTGGCCCTTGAGGAGTTTGAGACCCCTGCTTTAGATGCAATGGTTTTCATCATGTGAATTCTCCATTTACAAATTGTTATTAATGCACATAATGCAGAGAAGTGCACTGTTAAGGTAGTCAATAATCAGCTTCAAATGCAGTAGTTATTTGCAAATGTGTCAATTTTTTAAACGTTTAATGCCTTGCTGTCAACTGTCATTCTCCTCTGCTATAGCAATGGAAATGCAGCCAGGCATCAGACAGGTAATTAACAGATGTCTAATTTTCACCCATTCAATCCTCTTCACAGGCTACATTCATGGTGCGTCTACCAGCGCTGGGTCTCGCTGTCTTCCATCTGTATGACTCTCCGGACTCGCCCATGACTCTGCGCTCGGACACCCTTCTCCGGCTACCGGGAGGGACCCGCGCTGCCCAAGCTTCAGATCCACTTCCTGTTCGGTCTCAGCAGGCTGAGCCTCAGACGTTCTACATCAGCAGCCAGTTTCTGACACTGGGCTTTTCTGGGACGACAGGCCTGCTGGAGGTTTGTTTCAACACTGCTGATCTGCTCATTTCAACAAGGCTCACTTTGCTAAATCTGTTTTAACCTGCAGACTATCAAACACAAAGATGATCCTCAGGAAATTAAGGTTCAAATGCAATTCATGGTGTATGGAACTCGTCCTTCTAAGGACAAAAGTGGGGCTTATCTTTTCCTGCCCGATGGAAAAGCAAGGGTATGAACTCACTTTGTGTTCTGTTCTAAACCCCACACTGCTTCTATTGCCATGATTGATGCTGACCGTGCTCCTTCTTGCTGCTTTCAGCCATACCTCTACCAAGAGCCACCTGTGGTGCGCGTCGTCGAGGGACCTCTCTTTTCTGAAGTTGTGGCATATTACCAACACTTTCAGCAGGCAATTCGCATCCACAACGTGCCAGGTAACAAAACTGTTTTGGGATCTGCTCAAATAGCAAATGCAGCAGATGTGTTCTGTTTATTTTATGAAACCACTTGGGTCAGCTTGTTCCATTTAACAGGCAATTTATATTCCATTTAGATACATGTTTGTGCAGTCTTTCCTCTCATTTCCTCATGTTTGCAGGTGTGGATGGCCTGTCTGTGGATATCACCACCACAGTGGATATCAGAGATCAGAACAACAAGGAGCTGGCCTTGCGACTGGTCACTGATATCCAGAGTGGAGACGTCTTCTACACAGACCTCAATGGCTTCCAGGTCAGTGTGACAATGCTTTGTCGAGTATTACTGATGTATATCCTGTTACAATCTCAAAAAGTTGAGAAGCTGGCAACCCCCTTCTTTTGTAGATGCAGCTTCGTCAGCGCCACGAGAAACTTCCTTTGCAAGCTAACTTCTTCCCAATGCCCAGCCAGGCTTACATTCAAGACAGCCACCACAGGCTAACGCTGCACACGGCACAGTCTCTGGGTGTCACTAGTCTGGGAAATGGTTTGCATCTCATTTTCTTTTACTCTGTTGAATTTTGTGTCTCTTTTTTTCCCCTTTTCTTTTTTTTAAGTCTCTGTCTTTCGACTGCTCACTCCCCCAATTTCGTACGAGTCTTAAAGGTTTGAAAGTGAGATTTTTAATTTTTTTTTTTAAATCTATAATGATCTCCTCTAGGCCAGCTTGAAGTAATTTTGGACCGCCGACTGATGCAGGATGATAATCGTGGGCTGGGACAAGGCCTCAAGGACAACAAGCGGACTGTCAACCGCTTTCGACTACTTCTGGAGAGGAGATTGATGGGCAACAAGGTCAGATAGCTGACAGCAGATAAGTGGGAAATTCTCACATCCGTTGACTGCTGCAAGCACACTGAATGGACAAAAGTATTGGCACAGTTAAAAAAAAAAGGTGGTAGTCTGCTTTTTGCAGGAAAATTGAATTCCTTTTATTGATTTGGTAAACGATGTCATTAGATTTTTACAGGATAATTTATTATACTTTGCAATTTACACTGCTGTACAATGGAGTTAGTCACACCTCTGTTCAAATGAGTTTTACGATTGAGGTTTTACAATACATAGTTCTAATTTATATCCACATATTTAGTTTTTTAACTCAACTCTATTTAAAATAATTCAAACAACAATCACAACAAATGAATAACAGGCAGGAGAAAGCACAAAAACAGTCAAACTTAATATCAAGTGTCATGCTACGTCAAAAGCCAAATAATAAATATAAGATAAGATATGAAAACCTTTATTTGTCTCACAATATGGTCAAAGATGTAATTCGATTTTTACAGGATAATATACTTTGCAATCCCTTAGGGGAAATTCAATTTACACTGCTGTACAATAGAGTTAGTCACACATCTAGAGTTTTAAAGATGGGCAGCAAGAGGGCTTGCTGAAATTTCAGTGGGAGGTCATCCCAAAGAGAGCTGCCAGCAACAGAAAAGGCTCCATCCCCATCTGACGCTCTGCTTAATTCTTGGTTCCTCTAATAATGTCTGGTCCGCAGACCTGAGGCAGGTGCATAGGGGGCGCAGGAGCTCAGAGAAACATTTGAAAACAAATAATAAAATAAATAAATTCTAAAACGTATAGGGAGCCAGTGAAGGAATGCTAGTGTTGGAGTTATGTGCTCTCTGCAGCATTCTGGATCAACTGGAGCCACTGAAAGGAGGATTGGCTGAATCAAAAGCAAAGTGCATTACAGTAATCCAGCCGGGATGTGACGAAGGCATGAGTTACTGTTTCAAAGTGCTCTAGAGAAAGGAGAGGCTTTAATTCTAATAATCACAGTCCTTTATGATTATCGATATGCTAATATATGTCGGATCTGTATATAAAGTATATATATGTATGCTTAGGCATGTGTATGTATGTATGTGTATGGGCCAATGTGTGTACTGTATATTGTAATTTGATATATATTTTTTTTGTTGTTCAAAACAATCAATTGTTCATTGTTCTTCCTCCCCCACTTCATGAAAACATCTTATTTTTTTCCCCAGTTCACATTTAATGCATTTGTTTTCCTTCTCTACCCTTGTGTTGCCTTCAGCCTGATGGCTTCTTTTCCAAACTCTCCTCCTTGTTTCACACTCTCCTCCCCAAAATATTGCATGACAGAGTTGAAGAGGTAACATTATGACTCCAATACATGTACCCTTCATCCAGTGTTTCTCAACCTTTTTTGATCGAAGGCACGTATTTCAAATCGGAAAAACATTCACGGCACACCACTTGGCATATTCAGGTTAATAATGTACCTTCATTCATCTAGTGGAAGAGCATTTCGTTGTTTTGCCTGTTACTAGCATACCTAAATTAACACAAATCATTATTTTTGTCAAAATAATTGACATTCGATAGTTTTCCTCAGCACCCTTGATGATCTCTCACGGCACACTGGTTGAGAATCACCGCCTTCGCCTGTACTCTGTAGCTCCTGCTTTCCTTTTTCATAGCTCCTCATAGCCAAAAGTAACAAATGGAACAAAGGACGTCGATTGCAGTTTTCCCGTGCAGCTCTCCAAAACTGGATAGTCTCTGCCTGCCAAGATCCTCTGTTCAAGTAAAACATTAAAAATAATGCTTGGAGCAGGATATTATTGTCCTGTACTTGGCATTTAATAGTAGACCGCACCAAACCCACTGTGTATTGATAGTTGTTCTTAACTCATTCAGTACCAGCCAATTCTGGACCAATTCTGAAAAGACGTTTAAAAACGTCTTTGGGAGTGAATGAGTTAAAAGAAACATAGAAGCTAGAAGCCACTGTCTATATCACACTAATCATCATCCTTTTTTTTTCCCTGTGCCTTCCTCCAGATGACAGACAGCTCCACGATGAGCTTCCCCTCTGTGCTTAGTCACATGACCAACGCCATCCTGAATCATAACATTCTGGCACTACCTGTCCTGCCGAAAAGACGCGGCGTCCCTCTTCTGCAAACCTTTGCGCCACTCAAGTCAATGCTGCCCTGTGACTTCCACCTTCTAAACCTTCGCAGCATCCAGAGCCAAGTAAAGAGGCCGTCTCCACTCTTAAAGCGTTTTCAAATTCACAGCTTCACCTTTATGGCTGGATGGTGTCACTGCATGGTTCAAGGGACACCGTTGCAATTTTTTTGCTCTCAGTTGGCCACCATTTAGATATGCCTCACTGGCGCCGATACATGGAATCAAATACTTCAGTATATTCCAATTGGAATTCTGTCTCTTCCAAATGTAGATAAAAATCTAACACGCATCAAGTATGACAATTTAAGTGCAGCAGACTTTAAAAGACGAGGGATATATTATATATAGGAGCTAACCGTCATCGGAATACACAAGCGGTGATGTATATAGGCCCACCTTTGCTCCAACAACACAAAAACGTTAAAAACACTGGCCATACATGTAAATGACTATGGACAATTCGAAGCAAATCAATCATTTAGGAAACAAAATATACAGCATTTCAAATTATTTATACATAAAATATGTATTTTTTTTCCCATCTGTTCTTAAAATACACATTTTGTATAGAACATATCATAAAATGAACGAATGATAAATAATTACAATGAAACACAAGTAGACAGAGCAGGAAAATTCCCAATCAACATGTTTGGTTGTACAACTTCTTTTCAAGGAATACAGTGATGTGCAAAGAATGAAAGTGAATACATCAGTGCTTCAAGTAACATTTACAAATACCTACCATTTAGCCAGAGTTTTGGCGACACAAGTTAGTCATCTTGGTCGTCCAGTAAGACACCACTGAACGTTGATTTTCCTTCATTCTATGAGGCAATGTGTATAAACAATAACGGTGCAAATATCACTGGCATCTGATTCCCCGAAAAAAAAATAGAAGCCGATGAATTATCAAAATAATGACATAGGCTGTACGCCGCCATATTGAACATTTTTGACCAATTCACTCGATTCCCGTGGCATATTACGGAATTCACGTGGTATACACCAGACTGTTGATTTTGGACTTGTTTTCTGGTCTATATTGCTATAAAAGTGCTTTATGGTGTTGTTAAGTATGGCCATAATTTTGAGAGCATTTCTAACCCACGTTAGGTTTTGTCTTCTTCCAATGAGAAAAATGTTGCAACTTTCATGCTAATGTTTTCACGATATGATTTGGCCATGCATCTATGTGTGCACATTTTGGTGACAATCGATCACGGTTTTTGGACAGACAGCTTTTCATAGAAACACATGGGATGCTTGCAGGCTGGTTGCATTGCCAGCCATTGCCGTTGTATTGGAACAGTTTTGTCATAGGTGCAATATTATTTTAAACTATGAACAAATGGGAAAAGGACGGCATTGGTGAAACGTCTCAAGTTAAACTTATGACATGACAACTTATGACTCTTTCTTTTTGTGTGTGTGTGTGTAGGACCCCAATGCTCCATCACCATACACAGCTTTAATTCTTCACCGTTTTGGCCTCGACTGTGCTTTGGATGTTCCAAACTTGGGCTTCAATTGCACCACCAGCCAAGGACAGGTGAGGAACCACACACGAAACACAGTGGCACCTTGGCTTAGAAGTTCCCCAATATGCGTTTTTTTTTTTTTTTTTCTAAGCAGTGATCCTTGGTCCATGTTTTTTTTGTTTGTTTTTGTTTTGCTCTGTGTCGTGTCAAAATTGATTTTCATTTGGACTTTGGTACAATCAAACATGTGCAGTCATAAGACTAAAGTACAACTTGTAAAAACAACTAAGTACGGATGAATACAATCAATAAGTTCCAAGCCCACGACAAAATGCAGCGAAGAATATATAAGCACAAGAAATGACCTCGTTCCACTTGCCAAGGGCGCAAATTTAAAATTGAAGTCTTCACCTCTGATTTTCTTGAATGAACACTGTTTTTCTTTCATGGACACTTACCCCAGTGTCCTCAAGATCCTTTCTCTAGAGTCTAGAGTCACAGAGAAAACCAACTTATTCTTGAAACCTTTGGAGTCCGAATTTTATGCAGGGTTTTCCCCAATGCTCTCTCTCTCTATCCATCCATCCACACACACACACACACACACACACACACACACACACACACACACACA
>CAAKHF010010520.1:0-15660 GCA_901007745.1 Hippocampus kuda | reverse complement strand
GCTACGCTCGTGGAAGCAAAACAACGAACTCAAACACGTGTTCGTTCAATGTTGTCAACTAATATACGGATTAATTTTAGGCAGTTTTTCCTCAATTTTCCGGAGGACATTTCATGAAAATTTGAAAATCCTGAATTCCGGGAAAATCCGGAGGACTTTCATCTCTAATTGTAGTATTACAAATGTCAATGCAAATATTAGAGTGATCCACCCGCTTTCGCTTCTAGCCTACCAACACAGACACGTGCACACACACACACACAATAAATCCGTTTCCGCGTTTTAAGCTAGCAAACGCTGCTTGATAAGTTAGGTGGCCGATAAAGTACACACCCAGACTTGGATATTAATTAATTTAAATTATACAGGGACAATTTAACATGTCGCGTTTCACACGGCTTCCGCCTTGTGAGCCCAGTTTGACAGGAAGTCACAGACTTGGTGCGGATGTGACGTATGCAAGAGTAAACAGTTTTGCAAAAGGCTTAAACATTTGCGAACCGTGCATGAGAACCAATGGTTGCACAAAACGTGTGTACGCCATCGTAAATAATTATTTGAGCATGAGATTTATTTGAATAACTAAAGCAGTTTTTATACATCCCCCACCACACACACACACACACACACACACACACACACACACACACACACACACACTTACCACCCGTCATTCTCATTCACACAAACATTGTCATTGTTATCATTGTAATTATCATTGCCATAATCATTATCCTAACAGTTACAATGACAAATGAAACAACAGTTAAAAAAATAATCAACACTTCCAAAAAAGGAATAACATCATGAAAACAACATAGCATAAAAGGGCAGACATGAAGTCACAATCTTGAAAAACAGCTCACATCCTAAATTGTTTTTCCATCTCATTTAAGCAAATACTGCACTTCCTCTAATGCTCAAGTAATTTGTTCTTGTCTGCAGTTATTATCCTTTCTAAATCATATCAATAATAAATCCTAATTTTAAAGTGTTTTATCATCAACTTGATATTGTTCTTGCTTCAGCGGCCAATATTTCAATAAATATAATAAAGAAATATGATGACAAAAGACATGCTTGACACACTCCTTGTGTAAGTGGAAAAGCAGCTGATATATAGCCGTTATTCACTGTTCGGCTGGGAGGCTGGCTATAAAGAGTTACAAACCATTTTATAAGGTCCTCTGTAATATTAAAATAACATAAACATTGTTTGATAAACCACCTTTGAACCTTGTGAAAAGCTTTTTCAAAATCTGTGACAAATAATAAACCAGGTAGCCACTGGCTGTCATAAATTTGTATTGTATCCAGTACCTGTCTTAAATTGTAAATTCTAAATCTACCTTGAATAAAAGCAGCTAGATCATTATTTCTAATCCTACCAATTAATATGACCAAAGTCGTCTATACCTCAATAGCAATGATGTCAATTACCCTGAAGAAAATGAATTTATGGCTTCCAGCAGCTCCTGCTCTGTTATGTCTTTGTCACAACTTGATTGTTGTGAACAAGAGAGCTAGCTAATGAACGCTATTCAGTTTCATTTTTTATTTTAATACCAACTCTTTATGTTCTTTTTAAGACAGTTTCTCTCGTTTTTCCATCCAAGTAACATGTAAGCTTTCAATAATTCCACTTATCCGCTCATGATAAAGGCTCTCCAAATCATTGTTTTCTTTTACCGTAATTAAAATTTCAGTTACGATGGTAAAACCTTCATCGAAGTTTTTTTTTCTCTTTTTTGCTCCTTTATTTCATCGATTAAATCAGTTTTCTTTTTAAAGCTTATTCTTTGCTTCATCAAACCCATCTTGATTGCATGCTCTCAAATGGAACAATGAAAAGCTTTCCAAACATTATGCGGTTTAGAAGAATATAGATTAATTTAAAAAATCTGTGATAAATTTCCTGGTAGAATTAAGGAACGAGTCATTAAAAAGAAAGTGTATGTTGAATTTCCAGTCACCACGTCCCCTAACATGTCGCAAATTGTTATCTTATAATGAAACTAAACTCTGATCTGATGTCAACGACCCAACAAAAACATTCTCGGGACCTTAGACCTAAGGCAATTAGAACAATCAATTCAGTTGGCTTCTATGCTATGGAAAGCGAATGGTGTTGGCATTAAATCATCTCCAAATATCTACAATGTCTGATGACATGTCCAAAATTTCACACAGTGCTTGAGGATGGTTATTAAGATAAGATAAGATAAGATAAGAAAACTTTTATTTGTCTCACAATGGAGAAATTCGGATTAAATTAATGTATTAAATGTATGTGGATATTGATATCTAAAATCTCATCGGTATAAAAATAACTCAAAGATTTACGCAAGATTATCCTCATCAGTAGTGTAGATACTGGTTAAAATAATATGGCAATTATTAATAGTTTGATCGACCGTGTCTTCCGGACCAAAAAGGAAAAGAAGCGTCCAGACTGTGATTGGCGCTGAGATCAAAAACATCTGTGATGGTATGGGGCTGTGTTCATCCCAATGGGAAGTCTAACTTGCACATCTGTGAAGGCACCGTTCATGCAGTGCTGAAAGGTATCACCAGATTTTGAAGAAACATTAGCAACGATCCAAGCACCGTCTTTTTCAGCGACGCCAATAATTATTTCAGCAAGTGAATGCCAAACCACCTTCTGCATGTGTTACAACCATGTGGCTTCGCAGCAAGAGAGTGCAGGTACTAGAGCGGCCTGCCTGCAGTCCAGACCTGTCTCACATTAAAACCATGTGGTGTATTATGAAGCGTAAAATACAACAACGGATACCCCAGAGTGTTGAACAGCTGAAGCTGTACCTCAAGCTAATGGGAAAGAATTACACCGAATAATTTTCAATAGTTCGTCTACTCAGTTCCCAAACGTTTATTGAATGTTGTTAAAAGAATAGACGATGCAACACAGTGGTAAACATGACCTTGTTCCAGCTTATTTTGAACATGTTGCAGTCATAAAATTCAAATTTGACGGCATTATAAATCCAAAACAAATAAGAAAATTGATCAGTTTGAACATTAAATATCTTGTCTTTGTAGTGTATACAATTCAATGTAGGTGGAGCATGATTTGCAATTTTATTCTGTTTATATTCATGTTCAACACAATGTCTCAGTTTCATTGGAATTGGGTTTGGGGAACAGCAATATTTTAATACATATTTATTCCTCCAGTATTTCAAGCTTCTCACATGGTCACAAAAGATGGACTCACTTATATTTAATGTTTTCTATATATAATAAACAGATGATCTGCATGCAGATTCCTTGATTTTAATGAGCTCCAACAGTGTTGGCAATCATTTACATCAGCCCCTGAAAGCCTCCCACTCATGAATTTAGAGTCCGGTCACTCTGCGGTTGTATGAATCAATAAGAAAGCTTTCAAAGACATATATGACTTTCATTCATCCATCCATTCATTTTCGAACGAACTCACAATCTGAACCGTTTCATCCTGACGAGCGTCGTGGGCGTGCCGGAGTCTATCCCAGCCGTCTTTGGGCAGTAGGCAGGGGACACCCTGAACCGGTTGCCAGCAAATTGCAGGGCACACATAGACGAACAACCATTCGCACTCACACTCACACCTAGATACAATTTCAAGTGTTACATTAAGTGAGTGAATTAAGACCAACGCAATGATAATTGCTTTAAATCAAAGCAAATCGATAAGTCAGTTTTCAGTTGATATCTCAGGTTCCAGGCAATTGACTGTGTTTGCCGAATGTTAAGTCTGGTTAAGTCGAAATATGTAACACACAAACATGAAATATAATCACCTGACTATGGGAAATTAAAGTGCATATCAAAAGCGCATGAAAACATTACATTGATGAAATGAAGGGGAAGAGAAAGTGGCACGAGCCAAGTACAAGCCTTCTTAACCCAGTCAGAGGTGGATTGTGCAACATATCAGGCGACGTTTCTCACGATGTCCGGAAACACGCTCTGCAAAATCCGCAGTTTTGACAATGAAGTCATGGGCATTATTGGATTCAAATGATAAATCAGGATAAAACAAAGGCCAGAGAACTAAAGTAGAAAGGAATTGTTTATCCATTCCGATGCGGCTGACGCTCTGCTTCGCCTACTCACCTTCTATACATACACAGTGCTGTCAAGAGATAAAATACCTGTCTGCTTGCTTGAACAGTTATCTCTTGCTATCGCCATGATCATATTAGCTGCTCTGGTTAAACAATCAATTGAAGTGAACAATGCAAAACAAACATTTTAACCAAGCTGTTCTGTTGTGACTTAAGGCAACGGTGAATAACAAAAAAAAAAAAAAAACAAAACAAAAAAAAACAAAAAAACAAATAACACGTCATTTTTTGTGCTATGAGTAGTGGGAAGGTTTGCAAGGTGTCGGGCAATGTACAAAGCAGCCATCTTAAATTTATGTTTAGTAGCAAAACAAACACAGAAAAACAAATGGCTGCTTTGTTGACAAATAGGCTTATTGTTTCGATGTGTATTCACTGTGTTAGTGAAGCAAATTCAAAGCAACCTGAACAGTATTTAACGGCTTAAGATGATGTTGTTATTCATGGTTTTCTTAATTTTATGACCTTTTACATGAGAGTTCCCTGTCGATGTTCATCATAGAACAGTTATGCATCATTTGCCATGAGTATACGAAATGTTAAGCTTGCAAACGGCATGCTTAGTGTAAGTAATGATGGCGAAATAAACTCATTCTTCTTCATCAACGAAGCACTCATGTACATTTTCAGGAGCTAAGTTGAAATATTTCGGCGCACAAAACCAACAGTGCCCCTTGTGCTTAATCAAGTGTCTGTAACGCCTCAGTTGTACATCCGCTAAGGTTAAACAAAGGCTACTCCTTTATAATTTATTGTGGATGGAAAAAGCCTTGAGTGATGTCATTTTGGATGGCGCAGCAATATAAGCCACTGAAACAGGCTGCCACTGTCACAGCGGCATTGATCAAAGACTTCAAGCTGTTAATATGAGCTAAAACATTTAACAAAATTTTTAAATGATTGTTTATTTTATCATTACAAGTTCAGTGGATGTCACAGGTGTTTGAACCAGAAAAGTTCGGAAGCAAAGCTTTTAAAGACAGTTATGGAGGCAGTTGGTGGAAGAAGAAGTAAATGTAGCTACAACCAAAAACCAAACCTACGACGAAATATTTGACCTGGACAAACCTCGTCTGAGGAATAGGATGGTTCTTGCCTTGTAGGGCTCTTTCTGGTACTTTTATTCATCATAAAATGTACAAAGTACCTGACACAATGAAAGTCTTCTCTCCAAATGTTTGACCGGATGATCTTTCATTCTTCCATCCCATTTCTAGCATGTTGCTTGCTCTGACTTCCTTTACGCCAGCTCTAATGCTTGCTGGTGACCTGAATGAGACTTTGACACTTTGTGCCTTGGGCTCCATCCACTCTAGTAGCAGGAAAGTAGCCAATGCTCGAATGCCCTCAAGCCATGGTTGCCAACATAGACTTTTTGCCTCAGCCATGACTCTGCTCCATTACCGACTGCTTCAACCTGGATGCCAGCCAATGACACTTTCGAATCCCTGGACTCTGTACTGCAGGGCCCCTGGAGCCTGTGTCACCATAGCCTCGGACTGAGAGTTGCAGGGTATTGCTGAGGACATACAAATCAGCACTTCGAAGGTTGTGGGGGAAACCTAGCAATCTGTGTAAGTGTAAGTAGTCATTCCAGCACCTCAATTGTGATCATGGCCACAGCATACACGAGCAGGGGCCAGGTGATGGAGTGCAAGATGTAGTACTGGTAACTATGGGACAAGCCTTGAAACCCAGACCTAAAGGTTCATCCATCCATCCATTTTCTCATCCACTTATCCTCACAAGGGTCACTGCTGTGCCGGAGCCTATCGAAGCTGTCTTCAGGCAGTAGGCGGGGTACACTCTGAACCGGTTGCCAGCCAATCGCAGGGCACACATAGATGAACGACCATGCGCACTCATACTCACACCGAGGGACAATTTAGTGTGTTACCATGCATGTTTTTGGAGTGTGGGAGGAAATGGGAGTACCCGGAGAAAACCCACGCAGGCACAGGGAGAACATGTAAACCCCACACATTAAGGCCGGAGCCAGAATCGAACCCTGCACCTCTGCACTGTGAGGTGGACGTTCTAACCCATTGGTGTCAAACTCCGGTCCTCGAGGGCTGTTTTCCTGCATGTTTTCCATCTTGCCCTTTTGCAACACACGTGATTAAAATGATCATCTCATCAGCAAGCTCTGCAGAAGCCTGATAGGGTTTGAGATGTTCTAAAATTACTTCACAGTTGACCTTTAACGCGACGTCCCAACTTTATTGGAATTGGGTTTGTAGAAACAGGCTGAAATTAAACTGAAAAATGTAAATGAAAAAAAATTAGACCTTCAGCGAATGTTACAATAATTATACTTTGTAAATTAAAATGTTACTTTGCACTTCTGCATGCTGTTGCAACTGGATAGTTGGCCTCTTTTCTTACTAACATATTAATTGATGTCCGGGTTCGGATTCTGTGTTGTAGTGGTCCCCATGATAGACCGTATATGTCCATCAGCGAGACGATGTGCTGCATGTGTGAGGAGACATTAATCTTATCCTTTGATGTTTCTTTTGAAGGCTCTTGGTGTAAAAAGCTTGGACACCCCTGCATCATATAAAAATGTGGGCGTTGCATACATCATTTAAATTCTGATTTGATGGGAATTATGAAAAAATAAATGTTGAAAAGGTCGATTGCATTTTATTTTTGACATCACCAACAAAGATTGGCAATCATGGTCTGCCGCTGTGGCATTAGAAGGGCAGCCACGTTTCATAAGTCTAATTAAACAGAATAGATGGGCATAATGAAACCTGCTAAGTTAGAGGAAGTTATCACTGCAAGC
This sequence comes from Hippocampus kuda, assembly GCA_901007745.1. Taxonomy (NCBI): domain Eukaryota; kingdom Metazoa; phylum Chordata; class Actinopteri; order Syngnathiformes; family Syngnathidae; genus Hippocampus; species Hippocampus kuda. The sequence continues at coordinate 8,739 of CAAKHF010010520.1, read as the reverse complement.
TGTAGTTCTTTCCGTGTTTCTACTGAAGCGTTGCTCCATTAATTGCACAGGCCTGTGATTATTCACAAGGGGTAATAATTAGGAAGGATTCATGGGGCTTTTATGCTGAGTAATTGCATGCATCTCTACCCAACACCGTTTAACTGGGGAGCAGCACTCTACAGTACCTTATTTAAATCAATGGGAGTCTGTTCGAAACCATGTTGCTCGGAATTGTTTTTGAAACACTCATCATCACCAGATTGCTTTTGGTAAACATCAATCTTTCATAATTTCACAGATTTCACACTAGTGTGTGCGCTTCACAGCATTGTCACTGTTGTATTGAATCTGGATGCTGCAGTGAGCCACTCATCAAAATGTTGGACATGAAGTCTCAGAATAATGCATTGCCATTGTTGTTGTTTTTTTTTTCATTGAAACTCACAAAAGTTGTCAAAAGGAAACCAAGTGGAAATTCTGCACACTTTCAATAATTTCACAGTTTGAAAGAATTGAGTATATTCTCAATTGTAGCTCAGTTGTATGCAGTGTAGTGTGCATGCTTGAATGACAGAAACAGAAAGCAAAAAGGCTTTTGCAAAACAACGCAAAACAATATTGACAAAACCGAAGAAGCGAAAACAGAAAGCTCCTTCACGAACATTCGGTACACACAAAAAACATAAGTAAATTTTGAGTGGGCAGCATGATCTGCGTGTGGATGGCATGCCGACGTCATAGTCAAATGTTTAGGGTTCATATATTGCTGGGGTGCCCACTGTGTAGATCTTGAAGCGGGTGTTGGTGGATGGCATGGCATTAAAGGTCAGATTCCGAAGATTTTTCAGAGTCTGTGACTGTAAAATTCATATTCTCATTGGTAATATGTTTTCTAATACACAGCTGAGATGGAACATTGTTCCGGAGCCCTTTTAAGAGCAAAATAAACAAAGCCCTAGCACTATTTCTGGAACTTGAACTTCCAAGTCTCAACTCAACTCAACTGTATTTATAGAGCACTTTCAAACAGCCATCGCTGCATACAAAGTGCTGTACATGGAGCAATTTAACATATACAATAAACAGTAAAACAAATCGGTCGTCATTTATTTTATTCACAGAGAGAGAGAGAGAGTCGAGTGGTTAGCGCATCGACCTCAGTACATAATACAGAAGTCATGGCTTCGATCTCGGCTCCGGCCTTCCTGTGTGGAGTTTGCATGTTCTCCCCGTGCCTGCGTGGGTCTTCTCCGGGTACCCCGGTTTCCTCCTACATTCCAAAATCATGCATGAAAGGTTAATGGAACATTCTAAACTGTCCCATCTTTTGGGCTTATCATGAATATGGTGCCATATGGCGCTATGGCGGTGTTGTGCAGGCTGTTCCTCGTGAAAGATATTTATATATGTTTTATGCCTGCAAATTCAAGATTATCTGTTTAGATTTGCTTGACTTGTCACCAAGGACGCACGGGGGAAAGCCTAAGAGCATGTAGCACCAGTCAGCAGCTCCACCAAAGACTTTTCCAACAGCTGTTTTCCGGGATGCTTCCTATTAATGTGCTTCTAAACTTGATGGGCTAGAACAGCTTGCCCTTGTTACATTCTGTTCGGCTGACTATTACCAGAGTGTGTCACCAGCTGAACATCTAAAACAGGAAGCTGCCTGCCACCTTAAACATGCTCTCAAGCAAAATAGATGAGAAGCCACCAATGAGATAAGATGTCAGGAGACAGGAGAGCATTGACCGCTTGCTGTGCTCTTCATAATTCACTGCCATTGTACATAGAGCTTTAATCGCATGCTTTATTTTAAATTGTATTTACTGGTTTTTTTGGGGGGTGGGGGGGGGTGGTCATAGCATGTTCATTCCAATGGCAAGGAAAACCAGTTGAGGACTATCCATGGTGAAATTTAATGCCCAGATGTAAATTATAACAGTATTTTAATGATGAGGTGCCCCAGTAAGACCTGAAGTCTTCAAAGCCTGTGCGCTAGTCAAGGACAGCAGCAAAAGGATGATTAATTTTATATGCCGCCTGTCATAAATATTCACATCTAATGAGAAAAAAGATGTGCGGTGTAGTAATCATTACTGCTCATTGTCTGAGGCACTCCAGTATAATGCGTTCATCCATGTCTTCATCTCTGACATCACTTACAGGCAATCTTCAATGCCAATTTCACCATCACATAAACTCCACACACGACAGTGTGCAGTCCTCAAAGCACTGATTAACCGAGAGGAAAACTTGTTCGAAAATACAATTGAAGTAGTGGCCCAACTCTGAAGTCTCCGATGGATGCGGCATATTTTGAAGCAGACATATTCAGAACTTCTCACTTATAATATATGATAAGGAATGTATAGTCTGTATGAAGGTTCAACAACAGAATTTGCTCACAATGTCATCAAATCACAAATACATATTTAAAACTTACTGTGAATCTGCATACGGTAATTCATAGTTTGTCAGATTTAGCCAGTAGAATGGATTTGCCGGAAGTATATTTACTATTGTCAGTCTTCCGCTCAAAATGTTTAGTTTATCGTCCAAGATTGTATGTACAAGCTCCCTTTCTGGGAAGCATATGCTTGTATTATTATTGTGGTGTATTACTGGACTGTGCAGCAGTAGAGTTGCTTGTACAGTTTCCTCTCTTTCCACCCTTGAGACCCTCTCCATTTTCCTCTTTGAATTGTCATCACTAGCGTCCTTCTGTGATGCCATTTACAACTGTGATACCATTATCAACAAAAATGTATGTAGGGGCCCAACAAAGTAACAAAGTGGAGTTAATCCAAGACATTCATTTACTGTACCTGACATCCCGTGACGAACGGTGAAGTCTTATGTGACCAGATGCACGTCAACAAATGGGCTCTAGATTGTTGTATGGCTTTAAAACAAACAAACAAACAAACAAACAAACAAACAAATCCAACCTAACCTGGAGCCAATGTATTTTAAATTGTTTTATTGTTTGCATGCTTGTGGACTATGGAGCTTTTCATATGATTTGTAAACACAACTTTGTAAGCATATGGAAAACCACCTGCTGCGTGATGTGCCATTATTGATCCATTCAGCAGGTCGTGTAACATCTGCATACCATGTGGTCGATTGGTTAGCACGTCGGCCTCACAGTGCAGAGGTGCAGGGTTCGATTCCAGCTCTGGCCTTTCTGTGTGAAGTTTGCATGTTCTCCCTGCGTGGGTTTTCCTCGGGTACTCTGGTTTCCTCCCACATTCCAAAAACATGCATCGCATTTTAACCCTTGTGCGTTGACTTTTTGTAACGACACATCGGAAGAACGGCACCATAATGGAATGGTGGCTTTAAAGTGTAATATCAATGTCATTTCTGAATCCTTTATTTACTTGCGACCACTCAAAATGTTCAGTGGCGTCAGACCTATCCATACATATATAGTTTCTATTTACTTATTTAGGTTGGTGCCCTCTATGGACATCAAAGCAATAAAAAGCAGTATTGTGCTATGGGTATAAGTAACTATCATCTGCATATAAGTAAAAAACAAAAACATTGAATTTGGAATATTCAATATGGACAAGTTAGCGCCTTCAACATGTTAATAAATCATGACATCATTTTTGTTTGTTCGTCAATAGGCCTATTTTGGGATTAAAAACGTAAAAAAAAAAAACGTTAATGTTTTGATTGCTCGTTCCGTTTTTCTCATGAATGGACTATTATAACTTCTCAAACATCAGGTCTGAAGATGCCACTTTACTCGTTAATGTCAACCTGGTAATTTAACGGCAAATTCACCTCTCTGTTTGGCTCATAAATATGTAAATATAACTGTCAGTGTCTTCCATGAACCTCGCTGCACCTCATTGATTTAGCATACATTTTGTGTATTTAGCCAATGTCCAAAATATTTTCAGGCTGCTGATTTATTCATCAAAGGGAAGGAGTAAATATCCTATTTGTTATTGTTGTGTTTTTCAAGCATGCAGTTACCTGCCTATTATCTCTTTTTTTCATTTTTTTTAATTTGTTTCACAAACCCCCACATTTTTTCAAATAAATTATTGATAAACATACAGTATATGTTTTCCACTAAAAATGGGGGAACATGGGAAATGCCAGAAAAATCCAAAATGTGGGGAAAAAAAAATTGAAAAAAAAAATCGGCGAATATGTTGAATCATCGAGTGCCAAAGTGTGAACATGCAGAGGTCAGCTGTAATTTAAAGTTGTAATTTCACCAATCACCACGACATGGCAGACAAGTCAGGGTTGGGCTTACACTGGGCCTTCTACTGCTCTATACTATGAGTAGGCTGAATAATGTCTTGCAGTTCTGGAACATCGTAACTCACTAATTTAAAACTCTTAACTGAGTTGATTTTTGTAAAAAAAAAAAAAAATGTACAGCACTTCCACTAAATATTGGTTTCTTGTTGAGCAGTTTCCTGCCATCCTTGAATGGCAATTTTTATGCAAGCCAACACATAAAATAACAGTATGTGGTTATTTTTTTTTTGCTTCAAACCCTTTGCTGTTGGGTTAGGAGAGTAGATTTATGAAACATGCATTATCAAAACATATATCATCCAAAATGACATACTGTTCAGCAGAAAAGTGGATTTGTGATACATGCATTGAAACATACATACATGTATAATCAATGCATGTATCACCAAAAATGAAATACTGTATATTGCGAGCACATATTTTGCACGTATGGACATATTTTGTCCATGTTTAAATTTGTATCCTTGTCTTACATCCGCTTAAGAAGGGCATGGTCCGATTTGGCCCAGCAGGAGCACCGATGAAAAATTGTAGCCCCCCCTTACTTGCCTTAACGGCAAACCATTATGCTTGCTGATGTTACGCAAACCGTCAGGCCAAATATTCCTCAAACAATTGTATGATTTCAGCAGCATCGGGTAACAGTGGGAGGTCAAACATGCTTTTTCCCCTTCACAAAACAACCATACAGAGATCAGTGGCCCTCCTGATGATTTAACAGCAGCAAATAACGAACAAACCAAGAGGGTTCCGGTTAACTGTCTTGTCCCTGCTTCTAACCTGTAGTGGTGCCTTGGATTAAAAAAAAAAAAAAAAAAAATTCCTGAATAGAATACATCTGTTTAAGTCAATCCATAGTATCCTAATACCATTTAGTCATCATATCATTTTTAGAGCACTCAGCAATTGCCCCAGGACCCCCGATCAAGCAAAACACATTGCAAATTAATTTGATCGGACAGGACATCAATATCGTCATATTGTTTGAAATGTGCTAAATATCGCTTCATTTGGCCTTGAATACAGCTCTTATTAGTTTGTGCTTTCTTTCATTGATGCATTTCAGGGAGAGAAGAATTCAACAACTGCTTGTTATAAATTGAATCGAGAAAGGTGTCATGCACAACAATATGTCGTCTCAGTGAAGTAATCATGTATTCCCAGTGAGGTAAAGTTACTCCTGCTAAAGAGCTTACCAAAAACAGTGACACCTGCCATTTCTGTTCAGTTATTCTTCAAAACCACAACAGCATTGATTTGAGATGAAACATAACTTGTTAAAAGTTTGAAAGATCAACTGACATAATGAGAAAAAAAAAATCTGCTCCCAATAGATATAAACAGACATCTGCTCATGACGGACTCCATTCAATGAGTGCTTGAGTACTTTGAGTAGTTTAAAAAGGTAGCTGTTGATTTGAATGGCACCTTTGTGAAGGTGCGTCAAGCCAGCAGCAACAACACTTGCTCATACTATGCATTACAGTCACACATCGCCACACACTGCGGAGGCCAACTTAAAAATAAAAGGCTATCTAATAATCCATCTATCCATTTTCTGATCCGCTTGATCCTAACAAGGGTCACGGGGCATGCTGTAGCCTATACTGTACCAGCCGTCTTCGGGCAGTAGGCAGGGGACACCCTAAACCGATTGCCTGCCAATCGCAGTATCTAATAATATATGGACATCAATGCCTTGGTGAGATTTTATTTTTAAGGCCCTGACAGCATGTAATGGAATGCTACAGTAATGTAAAGTCTGAACAGTTGTTGTGGCGGCTGGTTTGAATTGTCTACCTGTGGCTGGCCAGATCCCAGATTTATTGCCATCACACACCGTTGCCACCAACTTCAAAACTACGCTACCTCAAAATTATGTTTCGTGGTTAGCCGCAAACGGCAGGTATAGGCTTGCAATGGCCGTCCGACTATTTTCCAAAGGCAGTTTAATCTGAGAAAATTAATCTACACACTTTGCTGTTTGACAGCGTGACACTCTTGCACTTCCCACGGATCCCTTTAAAATGAAACAGGCTTACTCACATGTGCTGTTTAAGCCTGACAAAAGTGCTATTTGGTCCTCGTCCCATAGCTAAAAATTTCACCTGTTTCCAGATATGAAAATAGTTTGCTGCTAAAGCACAAATTAAATGTAAGATATTGCTCATTAAAAAATATGAAATTAAAATGTTCATTTCGAAGTGAAACAGGGCTGGACACTGCAACCAGTTTGCCTGTGAACGCAGCCAACTTTACAATGTGTGCTAGTAAAATCATTTTTGAATTAGTGGCGCAATGGATTCTCTTTGTAGCCCTGTGAAATGCATTTTTTTAAAATTTATAATTGTTTTTTTTTAACCAAGCAGAAATATATTTTATCCATATACTTAATTATTTGATGCTATTTTTCAGTGGGATATTTTAACCCATTTAATCCCTCTGGTCACATTTGTGTAGGACAACAATGGTTTAATTTAGTTAGTTAGTTAGTTAGTTAGTTAGTTAGTTAGTTAGTTAGTTAGTTAGTTAGTTAGTTAGTTAGTTAGTTAGTTAGTTAGTTAGTTAGTTAGTTAGTTAGTGCTCCAGCGAAGGTCCGGGGGTCCCGTCCCTGTGCGTTGAGCCGACCAGATGAACCAGGTTTTTCCAGTGCCGGCGGTCTTGTGCCAGCTGTTCTGCATCCTCCACAGCAACTCCTTGTTGTTGGAGGTCGCCCGCAACGACGTCGAGCCATCGAGTGCGGGGCTTCCCTCGTGGTCGTCTCCAGCTTGCGGCCTTTGGGTCGAACTGAAGGATGGCTCGTGTCGGATGGTCTGGTGGTAGACGAAGGACATGGCCGAACCAGCGGGTGCGGCGTTGTGCGATCAAGGAAGATGCTTGGGGCTGGCACGTGCGGGCTCTGAGCTCTTCATTGGAGACTCGCTGGGGCCACCTGATGTTCTCGATGGTTCTGAGAGCTCTGCTATCAAAGCCATCGATTCTTTTGGCCAGGGTGTCGTTCAGGGGCCATGTTTCTGAGCCATAGAGCAGGATCGAGAGTACAGCTGAGTTGTAAATCGGGAGCTTCGTCTTGCGCGAGATGGTTTGGTGCCGCCAGAGTGGTTTCCAGAGAGACTGCAGAGCAGATGCTGCCAGGGCTCGTCTGCGAAGAATCTCTGGTTTTAGGTCCCCATTGTCTGTCACCATGGACCCCAAATACACAAAGCTCTTGACAGGCTCTACGATGTCGCTACCAATGTGGATGGAAGGAGGATCTGGTCCATCACCGACATACATGAACTTAGTTTTAGTCCAGCTCACTTGGAGGCCTAGCCGCGCTGCCTCTTCACTGTAAATGCCCAGAGCGTCTCTCAGCTGGCTGTAGGAAGTGCTGAGCAGATGGTGTCGTCAGCATACTCCAGGTCAGTCAGGTGGTGTTGCCGAGAGACACTCCGGGGATGCGCTCACAAACCCTGAACATCAGATGGTCAATGATGCAATTGAAAAGGTCAGGAGCAGCCACACAGCCCTGACGAACGCCACTGGAGATGGTAAACCAGTCAGAGTCAATGCCGTTGATACGGACACAGCTCTCTGCGTTGCTGTAGAGCAGCTTGAACAGGGCTATGATCTTGGGTGGTGCTCCGAGGGCTTGGAGGATGTTCCATAATGAGGAGTGGCAGACGGTGTCAAAGGCGGCCTTCAGATCGATGAATCCGATGTAGAGATGGCGGTCTTTACGGAATTCACGGGTCTTCTCGATCAGCAAACGAACGGCAGAGATGTGGTCAGTTGTGGAGCGGTTGGGCATAAAGCCAGCCTGCTGGGGACGGCGGCGGCTTCTGATCGCTGGAGGGCACGGCTGAGCAAGATCTGGTGAAGACCTTGCCCGGGATGGAGAGTAATGTGATTCCTCGGTGGTTTCCGCAGACAAGCCTGTCACCCTTGCGTTTCCAGAAGGGCAGGATGACCCCTCTGGTCCAGTCGGTGGGCAGCTGCTCCGTTTCCCACACCTGATTGAAGAGGTGGGTTAGCCACTCCACCATGCCATCACCCCAGCTTTCAGCATCTCGCCGGTAATGGCACAGATACCGGGGGCTTTCTTGATGTTCAGCTTCTTCAGAGCAGCTCTCACTTCCTCGGGTGTGGCAGGGTCTATGCAGCAGGCGGAGCTAGGGGGTGCAGTGTTTGCAGCCTCTAGGAGGGTGGGATCAGCGGGATGGTGCGATGCTGCAAGAGGAGGCTAAAGTGTCCTTCCAGCGCGAGAGGCAGTTGGCTTCTGTTGTAATGAGATTGCCGTCGGAGTCTTTTACCAGGGCTGTCTTTATGTGTGGGCCGCTGCGGGCTTGGCGCAGTAGACTGAATACGCGGCTCATGTTGTTGTTGTTGGCCGCGGACTCAAGCTGTTGGGCTTCTGCCTGCCAAAACTTCTCCCTGTCTTCAGCGATGGCCACATTGCGCAGGCGGTTCAGTCTCCGATACTCCGGGAGG
>CAAKHF010010519.1:51610-88523 GCA_901007745.1 Hippocampus kuda | reverse complement strand
GCATCAGGGTCCACACACACACACACACACACACACACACACACACACACACACGCACACACACACACACACACACACACACACACACACAGAGTCACATAACAATGATCTGAATGATAAACGGTGTCCTCTGAATGTCCGCCTAATGGTCTCCATGTCAATTTCCAGGCACGCACTGTGGCTACATCCGTCCTCCAGTTGTGGTGGCCGCCACCAACACTCTGTCTGTCTCCTTCTCAACTGACAGTCGCCTCAGTGACAGGGGCTTCTCTGCCAAGTGGGAGGCCGCATACCCCGAGGATCTAGCAGGTACGCACACGTACATTGAGCAGCGTCTCACCAAGCCTCTTGTGCGGCACTTAGACCAAAGCGATTACAAAAGCCAGCATGAACTTTGTCACGTTGAGCCTCCACGAGCACAAAAAAAAAAATCATTGATGAAAACAATATATTTTATGACTTGCTTGATAAGGAAACAAATTTGTGCACGGGCATGATGGAGATATAATTTATATTGTGCGTTGAGAGATAATGTATTGCGCCTAAAACTAACAATAATCATTGTTGTATGTGCATTAAAAATTTATATATATATATATATATATATATATATATATATATATAGATAGATAGATAGATAGATAGATAGATAGATAGATAGATAGATAGATAGATAGATAGATAGATAGATAGATATAGAGAGAGAGAAATGTGTATATATATATGTATATACAGTATATACAGTCACATTCTATAATTCTATACATTCTATAAATCACATTCTCACATTTAGTGATTATATTCTGGTCCTAGTTCATTAGTTATTAAATTAAATGATTAAATAATATATAATAATTATATATATATATATATATATATATATATATATATATATATATATATATATACCGGTATATATATATGTGTGTGTGTGTGTGTGTGTGTGTATATGTGTATGTATGTATCTATGCATAGAATTATAAACAAATAATATAATCACATAAACATAATTATTTTAAATACAATGTTATCAAATATTTATGATATATTTTACTACATATAAATAGAATAAAATAAAAACTAAAAATCTTTTAGCATAGTATTTTGTATGTACCGCGTTTGAGTATGTGACCTTGATTTTTTTTCTTCAGAAATCCAGGGATGCGGCTTCTCATCAAAGGAGGACATTGGAGTGATGAAGTCTCCTAACTGGCCAATGAACTACAAGGCCAATGCCGAGTGCATGTGGAGCATCGCGGTGCCACTCGGCAAGAAAATCACCCTGACCTTCACTCACTTTGACCTCGAACCCAGAGACTTGCTGTCGTTCAAGTGCTTGGACAACGTTGTGGTGTACGACATTAATGGCTTGACCAACGCCTTGAATCAGAAGCATGGTGGGTACTTCCGACACGCAGCGACCATGTCACGAACAATTCAAATTACTCTCGGAATCCATCTTAGGACCATTTTGTGGCACCAAGATCCCTCGAACCATCCAGACCAAAGGAAATAGGCTGGTGGTGCGCTTCCATTCAGACTTGTTCGCAGAGGCCAAAGGTTTCAGAGCCTACTGGACTACAAATCCCAGCCTGCCTGCACCGACCGAGCCACCTGTTCCACCGAATCCTTGGGACGGCATCAACATAGGTGGAGTATTGCAATGAAAGTTGGAACCGGAGGGGGTTTGGCGTCGAAGTGGGATTTTTTTTATATGCGCAATGTATGTTGCTCTACCTTGCATAACCGAATGAGCCAATATTGCACAACACACATAATAATTAACTATTACGAGCTGAGTCTCGGCTGAGACATAGGGCCCTGTTGGGCACGGTGGCACCAAGTCCCGTTGGGCTGGGAGCCTTTCCCCAACCCTGCTACGAGAAGGCACGTGGCAAGAACAAATGCCAGATATGCACTCACTTCCTAAAGCGCATGGGGTTGAGGAGGAACGGACCAGCAGGATGGTGAGCATGCAGCAGCAGGGAGCAGAGACAAGGTACAAGGGTGCACTGGAGAGGAAAGTGATCTGGTCTGAGATCAGGCAGGCAGAACCCCAGCACATTAAGTTCATGGTTCAAGCTGTCTGCGACGTCCTACCCAGCCCAGCCAATCGCCATCTCTGGGGCATGAATGACTTTCCAGCCTGTGCTCTGTGCTTGGAAAGGCTCGCTGGAGCAGGTCACCTTTGCTCCAACAAATGGACTAATATTGTGTTTCTGGTCCTCTTGCAGACTGGCCCAGCACATGCGGCAAACCAGCCATCCCTCCCGCTATTATGTCCCGCATTGTGAACGGAGAACCAGCCAGGCCGCACTCGTGGCCCTGGCAGGTGTCTATGCAGGTGGGAGATTACCCCCTTCAACCTCCAACCCCTTTACCAGTATTTGTCTCTGACATACGGTGGTCTTTACTGTCAGGTATGGCCGTCCAGTCAACCGGAACCAACTTTCTTCCACACGTGTGGTGGAACTCTTATTCATAAGAACTGGGTTCTCACGGCAGCTCACTGCTTCATCAAGTAAGTCTGTCAGTATTATTGAGGAATAGCTCTGATAATAAGAAACATCAAGAATTATGCCTGCTGTACGGCAAGTCATATGTGACTCATCCATTCATTCATTTGGGAAAAAAAATCATGCGAAAAGTGATCGGCCATCTTGTGGCATCTTACTGACAAAGAACTATTTTTAACACGAGTCGAGGAGCTTCATTTCAGCAAAAGTTGTGCTTGCCCTCATCTGGAGGCAAACCATTTTTGGTGACATAAAAAGGCAGACATGTTTACATGAAAACACTACCGGTACATTTGAATGTAAAGGAGCACAGAGAACAATACATCTTGTATTTGGAGTGGAAATACAAATCAAATTTTGTCAATTGATTTCACAGTTTTAACCAAGAGACATTTAAAAAAAAAAAAGAAAAAAAAGGGGGGAGACAGAGCAGAAGGCCTGACTGGTCACCAGGTGGCGCCCCAATTTTCTTAGATGAAAGGGAAAACCAAAAAGAAGGAGGAAGGGGAAGAAAACAAGTCCCAAACTATGCTCTTATTAGTAGGGGGCACAGCGTGAGGTTTGGAAAAAAAAAAGCCACATGAATAGAAGACATAATTTTTCCTCCCCACCTCCTGTCCAGCTACGCGAACGAGCTGCACCGCTGGCAAATGTGCCTGGGCAAGCACAACTTGACCTTCACAGAGCCCAGCGAGCGCTGCTTGGGCGTGAGGGGCATCTACCGCCACGAGGGCTTCAGGTACCCCACCGTGCCAACTGTGGAGTTCGACATCGCCCTGGTCAGGCTGGACGGAGAAGCTGAAATTGGGGACGAGGTCGCCTATGCCTGCCTCCCCAACCCAGAGGAGGTGCTACCCGAGGGAAAGAAGTGCTACGCCACCGGCTGGGGGGATGAGACAGGTCCGTTGGCATCTGTTCTGACTTGACTATCGCCCAGTAGATTTCCGTTCCGCACCCTCTTCGAGAATGGTTGAGAAACTGCTGGATGATGCTGGATGGTTATTGGCAGATGAAGTTTTCCCTCTTCTGTCGTCTTTAGGGGATTCCATGAATGCCAAAGTGGCAGAGGCTCTCAACCAGGTGGCCCTGCCGGTGGTCCCGTACGACACATGCAAGCGGATGGACTACTGGTGGTTCCAAGTGAAGCCTTCCATGATCTGCTGCGGTTACACGTTGCCCGACGAGCTCAAGTCCGTCTGTCAGGTAGAAACAACGAACACGCGATGGATGGCTGAAGTGTTTCCCCCCTGTGACATTTCTTGGATTTTACCGACACAGGGAGACTCCGGCGGTCCTCTGGTGTGCCAGGATCATCCTGACAGTCCCTGGGAAGTGCACGGAATCACCAGCTTCGGTCCCATCGGGTGCATCATGAACAAGAAGCCCTCGGTGTTCACCCGTTCATCTGCCTACCTTCCATGGATCAGCAATGTTATACGCAGGGACATCTACGAGCAACACAGTAGGCTTCATCCTTGAGCTTCTTGTCTAGCGAAGAGGGCGGAAGTATACACATTATTCTTAACCCTGCAGGCTGCGTGCTGGACATTCATTCCACTCGCACTTGAATTTTTTATTTTTTTTTTACACCTGATTACAGCCAAACAAATCAGACTTGTAGCTAGCAACAGCAACCAATCTCCTAAATAAGGCCATCAAGTAAAGTACAGCTACCTGGAAAATGTACTTGAGTACAGATGACTTCCCTTCTGCTTGATTTTCACCATCCATCCTCCCCATGTAGCATCCGGCTGCGGCGGAGCAAAAGACTTGACGGGCACAGGCGGCACGTTGTCATCCATGGGCTTCCCAGACAGCTACAGCAACAAGGCCCGATGCCAATGGAACATCCACGCGCCAGCTGGCAAACTGGTGCATCTTCACTTCAGCAACTTTTCTTTGGAGGAGAGTCCAATGTGCTTGAGCGACAAAGTCAGCATTTTGGACGGAACAGGAAGTCTGGGTATGGGAATGTGATTTTAAAAAAAAAGCATTTATTATTTTGATGTGTTTTCACAAAGGTTGTCCTTTTTTATGCTACAGTATTTGTTTAATGACAGCTTGTGCATGTCCCTTCCTTTTCTTCCCTCTCAGGCACCTACTGTAGTCACAAGCCACCCATGGACCTGGTGAGCGACGGGAACTCACTTCACATCAGCTTCTCGTCTAACGACAAAGTGGTGGACACCGGCTTTGCGGCCACCTGGAAGGCGGTTGACCCTTCGGAAGGTAAAACCTTTCCTTTGACTTAAACTGCAGATCAGCATCATAACATATGACGATTGGTGTAGAAAATAAATCAAACACGGTAAACCATCCATTCAGATTCTCTGAAGTGTGGTCAGATAATATTGGTACGCAGGCTCCCTCTAGTGGTACGCAAATGAATCACTGAATTAAATTTAGCCACCTTAAATTGTTTCATTTATTTTGTCACTCTAGTATATGTTTGTCAATTGCAGTTTGATTTAACTGTTAAATATAGTGCAAAACACTTGCATTCAATCTTGTAGAACTTTGTTTTTAGAACCATTTATCTTTTAACATATTTTATTTCACCTGTGTCATCTACAATATATGTTAATAGAATCATTATTTCAGTACATGTCTTTTCTTATCACACACTGAATAGTCAAGTACAGTACAGTGTAAATTTCCAAACTGTGTCATGTTACAGTGGCTTGCAATGATAAATATAATTTTAGAATAAACCCTGTTGCATCATTTCTAATAATGAAGACTTAGGCCTACTACAGATCTTATTTTAATGTTGGTCATTATGCAGGGACTTGAGCTAGCATAAACAACTTTTGAGGTGGTACTTGTTGTACAAAGTAAAACGTTTGAGAATCGGTACAATAAAACATTTACTGGGGTACGTACATGTGGTAGTGATGTTTAACTGTCATTCGGATTATTAGAAGAGGCATTGGGGAAAATGCCCCCCTGGACCAAAAAAAGAAATTTGAGAACCCGAGGTCTAAGGATGTCCTCTCAACTATGACTTGATTACATTACAGCTCCTTGCGGGGGAACGTTCAGCACTCCGCAGGGTGAACTCACCAGTCCTGACTGGCCAAAAGACTATCCCTCCCAGGCAGTGTGTACATGGAGGATCCGGGTCCCCACCGCTACAAGCATCCATGTGGTCTTCACGCACTTTGAGCTGCAGGCCGTCAACCTGCTGGGCAACTGTGTGGATTATGTGGAGGTCTTCAGTGGGGGGAATATGACGTCACAAGGTGGGTTACATGTTGATATACATAAGACAAACGCCACGACTACACTTTTATAGTCTTCGAGAAATCTCTTTGAAGGAACTGCCACATTTGCAGTACTGAAAAGTTCATTTGTATTTTAAAATGATTCCCAGTTGCACATTACGGTCAAAGGTAACATAAAACTAGGAGATGTGTGTTTTCCACAGGTCGTTTCTGCGGCTTTGCTCCGCCGCCCAAACTGAACGTGCCGGGCGACACGGCGGTCATCCGCTTCTTGAGCAACAGCGCCAACCGGCAGCAGGGTTTCCGCGGCTATTGGACCACCGACGCCGGCATCGTCCCGACTCTACCCCCGCCCACGCCCAACCCATGGGACAACATCACCATCGGTGAGTTGGGAAATGTAACGTGCCTCATTTAAAGTTAAGATTAAGTACCGGAAAGTGATACTTTAGTCAAACTACCTATGTCTTCACAGAAAATAAATTTAGTAGAAATTAAAGTTACCCGAGTAAAAATTTGAAAATACTTAAAGTAATTTTATGATATTAAATGAATATTGGAAGTAAAAGGAAAAGTATTTTAAAAACGTGAGTGATTTGAATTATTTTATTTCTTTTGTTTTCATTTTCTTTTCATTCATTTAATTTACTTCGTTTTAGTTAAATATCTACATGTTGGCTATCACGAGTTAGCATTGCTGCCACATGCCTAAATGAGCTCATGCTAACCAAAAGTACATTCTTCCGCTCTGTCCTTTGCAATTGAGTCATTACGTCAATGAGCAATTTCTTGGTGATTTTATTTTGTAGTGACGATCACCCAAGATGATTACGGGAAATGTGTGGTAGTACATGAATGTAGCGGAGTAAAAGCAAACATTGCATATTTAATACGTGGGATATCTCGCACCAGGCTGGCCAGAGGATTGCGGGAATCCGGCAGTGGCCCCCAATACGGGCGCGGCAAAGGTTGTAAATGGAGAAGAAGCAGTACCTCACTCCTGGCCTTGGCAAGTCTCCATGCAGGTAACAAGGTCCAGCTGCGGAATGCATAGAAGTGAAGCATGAAATCATGATGCGCAAACAGTTTAATTATTTTTGATTATATTTCATTATGTTATTACTCTGTTTTTATGAAGTATATTATTGTAGAGGGCTATTTTCCTTCCAACTGCAAATGTTGTGTCTGCGCAATATAAAAAAAGATGTATTATATAAAAAAAAACAAATACATTTTTTTTGGGGGAGGAGAGACAAAATAATGCTTTGTCACCATCGTGTGGCATTTACATGCAATTGTAAACTATTTTTGGGGCGTGTCATTTATTCACAGATTTTTGTTATTCGCAGCAGGCCTGGGTTTCTATCCCCGCAAATTTGAGACAAGAAGTACAATTAAAATACCTGCATGGGCATATATTGTTTCCTCCACAGGCCTCGCCGATGTCTCCCATCCCTTACATGCACGGCTGTGGAGGTTCATTGATCCACGAGGAATGGATCCTAACAGCTGCCCACTGTTTTATGGCGTAAGATGGCTACAAAACAAGGATGACTTTTTTTTTTTGTCCTCGCAAAAGTACAGTGTCACTTTCAAATGTTCTTTCTCACCTTCCAGCCCCCTTAACCAAACCTCGTACTGGCGCATGTGCCTGGGGAAGCATCACATGAACTCCTCCAGGGACGTCCCGTCGGCGGAGGCGTGCTACAAGGTGGACGGCATCATCCGCCACGAAGACTTCGTCTACGAGGATGACCCGAGTGACATCACCCATGACATCGCCCTGGTGCATCTGGCCACACCTGTCAACATAACACGGGAGATCAGCCCTGTTTGTCTCCCTCGGCCTGGGGTGGTGGTGGAGGCAGGGACCCGCTGCTTTGTTACTGGTTGGGGGGATGAGAAAGGTGATTTGTTCTTTTTCCATGTGAAAGGTGCCGACACAGTTGATGGGGCAATTTTCCGCAATAGTTTCAGACATAGTTTCAATATGAGCAGACCCCCCTACCCCCTAAATATTTTTAATTGACAAGACAAATAGTTTTTGTAACACAAATTATGATTTCCAAAACGCTTCAATATCATTTCAAACTCCCAGCATCATGTGAAAAAAATGAGAGTACAGCTCATCAGACCGTGTCGGAACTCAGGACGCGAACAGAAACCCAACTCACAGCACAGCGGAACAATGCATGCCGCCCAACATGGAATTTTTACCTTCTTTATTGATTTGTAGGGAACATCTTCCCCAAAGTGTCTGAAAAACTCAACCAGGCTGCACTACCTGTGGTGGATTTCGAGACCTGCAGCAAGCCTGCCTACTGGTGGGACACGTTGCGGCCCTCGATGATCTGCGCCGGGTACGAGTCCCCGGATGAGCTCAAGTCGGCATGCCAGGTGAGAGGACATGGGTGTTGTCATTTTTACGTCTCACTGTTTTGTACAAATGACACAGATGGGAATGGGGGCATTAAGTGGACTTACTGATTGGTCACTGTGTGAAAGAGGCTCAGATAAGCTATTTAGTATACATTTTGGAACATTAATTGGTATATTTCTGGACTTGTGTGCTGTCCTCTCACAACTGGTGTTTATGTAATGTTGTTTTGTTTGTGATCATTCATCCAAAATACCTCCGTGTGCGTGCTGAATCGCATACAAAGACCAAAATAGGGGCATTGTAATATTCTTGGCTTCAGCTCCATCCAAGTCTCTTTTCACCCCGCAGGGCGACTCTGGGGGCCCCTTTGCGTGCAGGGCCAGCGGCGGGGCCAACGCCACCTGGGAGGTGCACGGCGTGGTCAGTTTCGGACCCCAGGGATGCATCAGGGACAAGAAGCCGTCAGTGTTCACGCGCGTTTCTGCCTTTAGCCACTGGATCCATGACAACATCAGGAAGTTCATGTACGAACGGGACAACTAAGATACGGTGGTACCTTGACTTACAAGTTTAATTTGTTCCGTGAACAAGCATGCAGCTTCAATCAGCTGTATCAAAAATGAAAGAGAGCACTCTACAGTCTTGTAGTGTATAAAAACATACATTAATAAAGTAATCCAACAAAATGTAAAGAATTTAGTTTTTTGGGCGTCATGATTTCATGCTTTAATTCAATGGACATTGTTCTGTGACCTTCACCACCAAGGGGCAGTATAATACAAGCATACAGTACATAAATGCAGTACAAAAAACACAAAATGCAAGTTCAAAACACAACCATAGAGCCACATCAAAAATCTGGTTATATTATCAATATACGAATATTAATCATAGTACAAATTAAACAGTCTTATATGGCATTTTTAACAGTGTATGTTCACTTTCTAAAGCCACTGTATTTATTTTGTGACATTTTATTTTCCAAACGTATTTAATGATTTAATTAAACTGTACATATTAAAATGTACATTATTTTAATTTTATTTTACACATTTTCACGAGTTCATTTTTGAAATTCAACATGACAAAACCCTGCACTTTGTTCTATGACTGCAATTGCGCATGCGTCCAAAGTTTGGCTTCCACAGGACAGCCGAAAGGCCTTTTGAAGTTGGGACCGGCTCACGTGACCACGCCTCTCAGCCAATGGGAGAGCCCTGCTTAGATTCCAGTCCAAGAAGCCAAAGACGAGAGGGAGGAAGCGATACAATGAAAATCATGATAAAACTAGCGACAAAACTTTGCCGGCATCTTTGACACACTTCTCTGCTGTTTCGTGTCGCTATGGGGTAACTGAATAGCGCAGTTTGGGGCGAAAATGACATCAATTGTTTGTCAGGAAGTTTACTCCGGACGACTTTGAGGGACGCATTTCTTCGCCCCCCCATCCTCACCTTGCGTCGAAGAATGGGGGCCGGAGCGTTAACCATCTGTGTGAGTAAATTATCCAAATTTTAACGTCCTAAATGAAGTCTTACGTTACTTTGCGCGGCGGTACTTCCGTACACTGTCGCTGTGGTCTTCTAATGACGTGTAATGATGTTCCAAATAGCCTTTGCGTACAAAAAAAAAACCACTATAAAAAATATATTAATATTTTTTTTTCCTCCCGAAAATGCTCTTCCAAATGTCACTGGTGATACGTGATGTCATCAACCAGGGACTAGAAAATGGACATTAAGCGTAGATGTTTTTTTCCCTAAGCATTCACTCTGTGACATCACCTTCTAGGAGGAACAGGACAACAACTCATGAGCATTAAGTCCTGAGAAAAGTATGCAGTCATCAGGACGCATTGGTACGTCATGTGCACGACAAAGATAGTGGCCATTTTCGTCAATCAGAAACCAGAAGAAAGTGAATTTGGGCAAAAGCTGCTATTGCACCTTACAACATGCAGACAGGCATGACCACGTGGCTAAATCTAACTTATAATTATTCGAATGCTGTTTTTAGATCCTCTTATAAGTTAAAAATGAAAAAAATCAAATATAACACCGAACAAAACATGGAGTGTATATATTCCACTTTTTCACCATTTGCACGCAAACAGTACTTTAATCCAGTATGCTGCTTCCATTTTAAAGACCTCAAAAAATGTAAATACTGAGGGTATTGAAATGAAGAGAAGTGAGTTGGTAAAGATTGCGAAATAAATTCTTCAAGGAAAATAAATTGATTATTCTTGAATGACCATTCAAATCAGCTGATTTCAAACCATGCATTTCACATACTGAAGAGCCACAAGCAGGCTAGTCGTTGCAATTGTTTTCTCACAGGGTGAAAAAAAAAATGTAAAACTGGCAACAGCTCACGTCATTTGAAAAGGTTAATACAATCACTTGTCACTTTATTGGTATAGGAAATGCCAACAAACAGCCAGCATGTTTAAAAACCAATAACTGTGTCACTATATTGGGAAAGAAAATACCAAGACGTTGTTTAAACATCTATAACTGTGTCACTTTGTTGGTAAGGAAGATTTATGCTGACAACCCACAGATGTTTCCCCTCCTCTGTTTTGTGCTCTCGTTAATAATGTCACCACAAAAGGTGCTTGGAAACTCCTCTGTGATACTGGGGTTGATTGCGGAAACATGTCGTGTCAGCGTAGCATCTGCCACCGTCAGAGTCTGCTTTGCAACATATGTGAGGAGGTGTGGGGTCGGTGGGCATGGGAGGGGGCTTAAGCAGCTGACCCCTGGGTGGGCCACAAGCCACTGTTGTAATCCACAGCAAGGGTTCACTAACTGGTATGTGGTTTGTCCTACCGCTGCCATGGAAACCAAGTCTGACAGACTCTAAAGTAGTCTGGTAAACTTTAATGTCTCCGCATCGATTTATTTATGTTAAGGGGGACTTTTGGTTGTTTTTACAGTGGTTGACCTATTTTTACACACACAAAATAAATAAATAAATAAAATAGGATTATACCTTTGGCCTTTTAATTTTGTTCATTTAAGTATTGGTGTAACCAGCGTCTTACAGGTTTTGTTGTTTTTACAGTTTCATATTATAGTAGTGGGGGGGCCGGTGGTCCAGTGGTTAGCGCGTCAACCTCCCAGTGCAGAGGTCAATTCCAGCTCCGGCCTGTTTCCAGCATGTTCTCCCCGGGTCTACATGGGTTTTCTCCGGGTACTCCGGTTTCCTCCCACATTCCAAAAACATGCATGGCAGGCTGATTGAACACTCTAAATTGTCCCTAGGTATGAGTGTGAGCTTGGATGATTGTTCGTCTGTGTGTGCCCTGTGATTGGCTGGCTGCCCGAAGACTGCTTGGATAGGCTCCAGAACCCCCCCCCCCCCCACGACCCTTGTGAGGATAAACAGATCAGAAAATGGATGGATGGATATTATAGTAGTTGACTTATTTTTACACTTGAAATAATTTGTGTACAGCAAATAAGGATTTTTAGCAGTTTGACACTGGGACAGATTATTCTGTCTTTCCGTTGTTTCTATTCTTTATTGCCATATACACACTGAAATAATGTGAAATAATATTGTGAAATTGAAATGAATTAATGAATTAATAACATTTCGATAACCGCCCCCAAAAGTCTAACGACAAATCAAATCATCATATTGAGAGTCAACGATAACACCACTTAAAAAAATAACATTCCAAATAAAATAATCATATTAGGAGTAAGCAGTCAGTATCTTTAAAAATCAAAATAATCATCTTGAGAGTCAGCAATAACTGCATTTAAGAAAACGTAATTAGCTCAATAACTGCTCTCAAGTATTTCACACCTGTATATACTTGAATCTTAACATCAAAGTCTGTAGTTTAAAAAATCGCGCATCAGTTCCATGTTGCCGCGAACAACGCGTAGCGAAAAATAAATAAATTGTCCAAGAGTTGGCTCCTTGCTGTACTAATGTAAACAAACGTGAGTGGTGCGCTTGTAAAGTGTGTTTGCGCACAGACATGATATGAGGCAAGATGGACATCATAGCAGCTGCTGAATGTTTACCTGTGGACGTTAACGTGCTCAGCGATGCCTGTTTGATGGCGTCTTTATATTGTACACTGCATCCGGAGATTGTGTTCACATTTTGTTAGCCTACAGACGATTTCAGGAGGGAATGAATTCAATTTTCCCGACAAAATTCTACCCATACATACCCATAATTACAGCATGAAAAAACTGATTTGAAATTTCTGCATATTTATTTGGCGCAGAAATCAGGGTGAAAATAAAATGGCTGATATTTTAACAATTGTTTTTACCTTGATGTACTCTAACCATTTACAGCAGTTGTACACGAGTAACACTGGTGTTATTTATTACACATAAATCCAGATCACAACAATTCTTTTTAGCCTTGGATACATGAAATGAAATTTGTTGTTAAGGACCTGTCATTCCAAACAAAGCAAATCTTGCAAGCGAAACGAACCCCTAATGAGACATTCAGCCACTCCTGCGTGCTTTCAACATCTTTCACCTCCCTCGGGGACTCCCCTTTAGGTGTCTGTGTGTGCAGCACATTTGAGGTGTTGCATGGTAATCCGAGATGTGTCGTAGCAACGCTTCTCCCTGGTCTCCTCTTACCGGCACGCGGGTGCAACATGGCGACGACTAGCTTCTACTTGATTAACCGCTGTTCTCTGCGCAGCACAACGAGGCGGCGGTGCAGGTCAAGGAGGACATAAAGAAGATGGTGCAGATGCCTGTGATGAGACCACGCTCGGTGGCGGCCAAGCACAATCGGTTGTTCGGGGCACCCCTGCCCGAGCTGGTGGAGAGGGGCTTGACGGAGGACGGTGTGCCCCTGGTCGTGCGCAAGATGGTGGAGCACCTACGCGAGCACGGTGAGGCTCGAACACTACCCATTCATCTAGTTTTAATGTGACGTGTCCTCACGAGGGTGGCGGGATGCTAGAGTCTATGCCAGTTGACTTTGAGCGGTACGCCCTGGACCGGTCGTCAATTCAATTATAGTCAGACAACCATTCACAATCACAATGATGGGAAATTGACTTTAAAATAAAAGCAAATGAACCAGGATTTAATATGAAAGGCAGTTTATTGATTTACTTCAATTTGAGTTGTTACCGTACGAAACCGTTTGACCGGCAATCTTTCGTTATGCGTTCTCTACGGGGCCTGCTCTCCCATTAGGTGATACAGTATAGGCAAATGCAAAGGGCGCCGTGGACTCCAGGGGGCGCCAAAAATCTGCTGAAAAGTCACCCCTTCGCAAACACACTCTTTCTAATGAGTTTTCGTCTCAAGTCAAAAGTAAAGAGGAGTCCATTGAAATGAGTGCAAATAATTAAATAAATGAGGAGAAGCAAGGTGAATTAATTTGAAATCAGCATTCCTGCCCAAGCGGACCTGTGGCTTTCTTGTCATGCGCACTTGCGTTGAACTAAATTTTGAATGTCCGGGTGAGTTGCGGTACATTTTTCAAATTATGATGGCGGTACTGGTAGTTGCACTTGCTATGTGAAGATAAAAGGATTCCATGGTTGAGTAACATTTGAAACAATCAAAGTATTAGAAAAATCATATTAAAGTGGAATAAAAACATGTAATGCATGAAGTATTTAATGTTAAAAAAGTTGAACAACCGTGACATTCTCATTTGTCGTGGCGAAAGTGAAACATGAATAAATCTCAGGCTGTCGTAAAAATTACAAAAAAAAAAAAACACGGCAAGTAAAAGTACTGAACCTTTCAGTATATATACCTGATACCTGATAATGCCTTTATGTTTAACAATTACTGACATTTTGACATCTAATAAGGGGTTTACAGTCACTTCCATAAATATTGGGATACTGACAGAATCCTCGTCTTTTTGGCTCTCAACACCACCACACCATGATGGATTTGAACATGATGGGCTTAAATGCAAACTTTCCACTTTCATTTGATGCTTGTGTTTGCATCCAAATCGGGTGAACCTCGAAACACTTGAAGCAGTTTGTACGTGAGCTTCCCACTTTTTAAAGGGCCAAAAGCAATAGGAGAATCGTCTGCCATTGGAACAGGTTCCCTTTCCGAGATTTATTTCTGATGTAACTGCTGAGAAAAGCAGCAGGATCAATTCTGAAGTCTTTCTAGAAATTCTCTGCTCATGTTCAGCCAAACGCTTCAGAAGCTTTTATTTGGTGCTTCACAGTGCAGATGGACAATGACCCGAGGCACACTACGGATGGAAGCAACCATATTTTTTTTTAAGGCAAAGTTGTAGACCACTACAACTGTTTGACCACTAGATGTCAGTAAAAGAAAACAGTCATGGCTGTGACCTCCCCGCAGCACTGCAGCAGGAGGGCTTGTTCCGGGTGAACGGCAACGTGCGTGCAGTGGAGGCCCTGCGGCAGCACCTGGAGAGCGATGAGGACGCCGACATCGGCAGCGACGCGGACACGTGCACGGTGGCAAGCCTGCTGAAAAGGTACCTGAGGGACCTCCCCCAAGGCCTGATGGAACCCGCCGTCCAGAAAGCGCTGGTGCATTACTACCAAGGTGAGGGGAAGATGTGCTTGGTTTGTTTGGTGGGCTTCAATTCATTGCGGACATATCAGACACAACAAGATGAGAGAAGTCGACATTGTGGTCTTCTATAACTGTGGAATTCTAGTTCATTACCCTTTTAGTTTTTCTTCCGTTGATTTCTTTTCAATTCATAGCCAAACATTTGTTCGATGTATTAAAACTAAAAAATTGTCAGTTTAAAAATTGTTTTGTATGTTTATTTGATTTCAGTCTATATATTTTTAGGTGTTTTTTTTTTGTCTCAGTTCTACAGGTTAAAATTTCAGAAAGTTGTTAAAAATATATATATTAGAAAATGTTACCATGTTTACACACATATATAAATGTGTGTGTGTGTGTGTGTGTGTGTGTGTGTGTGTATATATATATATATATATATATATATATATATATATATATATATATATATATATATATATATATATATATATATATATATATACACATACACACACACATATATATATATATATAATATATATTTTTTTTGCATTTTACTGTTTTTTTAGCAATAAGCTTGGATAATAACACTTTATGACTTGACGACATTTTTTTTTTTTCACACAACCTTTTTTTTTCATTCGGAATATTAAAAAGTATTTCTACATTACAAGGCCCCAACCCCTTAATTCTAAATCATTTATTATTGTATAATGATCCATTAAATTAAAGTACGAGTAATTTAGTCATCTGAATGAACAATAGGGCTTCCCGGTCTCTCATACACGCACGCGCGCACACACACACACACACACACACACACACACACACACACACACACACACACACACATGAAGACGCGCACCTGACTACAGTATACAGTATGTGTGACATTGGACAAGTTGGGTATGAACCTCCATGCATGTGTTGATCCAACTCTGACACGATTGTGTTTCTCGAGTAATAATATCAACATATTTGCAGGCTCTTAGCAGCACATGAATGCTCACCTATGCGACTCGGCACAACTCATGAATGGACAAGAGCCATTTTCCCATGCCTGCCGCATTTGGGGGAAAACTATTGTTATTTTTTATTTATTTTTTTTTAAGGGACTGAAGAAAAGACTGCAGAATAAACATGTAACACAATGAGTCTTGTTCCCTGGATTAAGGTTACGTGAGCCTCTGGGGCACACATGTCAAGGCCCCAGGAAGATTAGTGGTCAGATCACACTGTTTGAAACGGCCTGCAGATCCCCATTCCGATTAGGCCCGTTGACATACTTTATGTATGAAGTGACATTTGGACTTTCATCTTGGAGATAAACAAGTGGAACCAGAGACCTCCACAGTGGGCATGCAGGGTCCCTGC
This sequence comes from Hippocampus kuda, assembly GCA_901007745.1. NCBI lineage: Eukaryota > Metazoa > Chordata > Actinopteri > Syngnathiformes > Syngnathidae > Hippocampus > Hippocampus kuda. The sequence goes on along the minus strand of CAAKHF010010519.1, from coordinate 72,511 downwards.
AGTCGGTTTACATTGGAAACAATACAGTAAAAAAAAAAGTATTTCAGTGTCCGAAATTCCGTTGAAGTACTGTAACATTTTCAATAAAAATTGAGTTTGTCCCACATTGTAATGAGTAGTACATACCCTCACGTCATTTGTGTTTCCTTAGAGTGCGGCGACGAGGCCTCCTGCTCAGGCCTGAGGGAGCATCTGAAGCAGTTACCGGGCGACCACCTGAGCCTGCTGCGTTACCTGTGTCACTTTCTCACATTGGTGGAGAGTAACCAGCAGGACAACCGGATGAACGCCCACAACCTCGCCACAGTATTTGGACCGAGTATCTTCCAGTGAGTGATGATTTTTGTGTAAACCGATCATGGATAGAAATTATTTTTGGGGGGCACAGAATTGAGAAATAACAGAGATATACTATTTAAACTACTCATTATTTTTCCATTTCAAAAATTGTAGACTATTGAAATTTGCCTGTTTTCAGTTCATTTTTACAGGGTCATCAATGGTCATTGCCCCCCTTCCTCCTGCATGTATTTGAAATTCTCTTTCCCATTTGACAAACGTTCACGCCACATCGGCGCTGACATGTGGTCCCTCCACAATGTCGTGTGTCCGTGTTTGACCATGTTTATTAACGTCATTTTTTTTCCCCCTCCCTGACATCCAGCGTGGCTCCCGCGTTTGAGGCCCTCAACGAGCAGAACGTCTGCAACAAGATCCTAGTCCGGTTCATCCAGAACTACAGCAGCGTATTTGAAGCGGACAAAAAAGACGAAGAAATAGAAGACGACGTCATCCCGGTGAAGGTACGTGCTGATTTGTTGTTATTGTTTCTGTTGAGAGCAGTACAGCTGACAGCATCTGATGCCTCTTCAAGCATATGACCTATGACATCACTCCCGGACTAATTACCCAGCAAGGCGGCGTATGGACAGCCACTTACGTAACCGCGGGCTAAAAATCGATTGCTGTATTGATTGTGTGTGGCGGACGTCTTGTCACAGGAGGCCTGCGTCTTACATGTCTATTGATTGCCTTGTATGGCCTGCAGGAAACAACCGGAACAAACCACCCATCTTAAAAACATCCATTTTAATATATATACTGTGGAAAACCTCAAAATGCGTGATCCTCAAGCTTTCTTTTGGAGGACAGTGGACCTCTTCAAGACAGATTCTGAAATGGGTGGTCTAATTAGTGATTTTCCATACAATGCATGCGTCATCACCAGAGTATCCGGAAGGCTTTAGCATTGTTGTTTTCTGCCGACATCTCCAGGTCCGTGCGCCCTTCAAATTCCCCCACATAGGCCCTTTTAACACCGACCATGTGACGCGTGCGGCGCGATTAGAGTGACGCGGGCGGGCCTGTTTATGGAAAAGCTGTTTTACTGCATGCGCTTGCGGCTTTGCAGATGTTATCAGCTGACTCCGGCAGGGGAAGGTTATTCTCACATGAACCAGTGTTTCAAACATTTGAATGACTTACTTGAGGGTGTTTCATAGAAATATAGTTCAATATTTTTAATATATTTCAATGTATATGTTAATTAGGTTCGAAATCAGGGTTTTGTGGGTTGATTGGCGATCAGGAGGTTATTTCATGGATCAGATCGATGACGTCATTGATAGAGCGGACAAATTATGATGTTACCGTGGATCAGCGATTTTGCATAAAATGCACAATGTCGATCGATTTCAATCCACTCGATCAGATCGGTGTAAAGTCTAGTTTTAATTTTAGAATTCAATCCGAGAATACTTACATTACATTTTGATTAAACACATTTTTAAAACATAACTTTAAATAAAAATACAAGTGGGGAAAAATATTTTTGATTCATTTCACATTTTGGTATTAAATTTTCATCTGTGTGTTTTTTTTTTTTTTTTTTTTTACACAGGTTGCACATACCGGTAATGATGCAGAACCTCCATGCCAAGCCAACAGCAGCATACCTGAGAAGACACGGAAGAGGAAGGTACAATATACATCTCATTCATTTAAGGGCTTTACCACTCATCTGCTTCTTTTCCTTTCCAAGAGCTACTGTGTTTCCTGCTTTCTTATCTGGGTTCCCCCCCTCCCTGCCTTGCTGCTCATAAACACATTATCGTTATGTATCAGGCTTAATCGGATGATGGTCACATGATTGATGGAAGTGTTTGGCAGTAGGAAGCAAAACAACAGCAAAAAAGACGCCACTTTAACTGACACATGAAAGAGAGCAGGGAGCTTTGACACATTCTTCCATTTTGCTTGGGGTTAAATTTTTTTCCCCAAGTGCAACGAGAAATCATCCATTTCAAGCTCATCATAAAACTTTTTTGAAAAGGGAATGTTGTAAAAGAGGTGGGTTTTTTCCCCCCACAATTCAGAATGGCTCCCATGGTTTTTTGTCACCTCAAGAATCCAGAATAAAAAAAATTATCTTGGCCTGTTTTGAGAGGGCGGTCCTGTCTCGTGACAATGAGTGACCTTGCCTGCACTATTGCAAAATCATTACCATGATATGCAGGATTTGTTAAGAAAACGCATAGCGTGAGGAGGGATAAAAGCAAGAGCCTGAAAAGACAATACCAGCATTTTCCCTTGCTGAGGCAGCACTTCATGGACTTTCGGGGGTTGCGCTCCTTTGGCAGCGACATAATCTGAAGTTGGCGCCAAGCACAAATTCCCCCCCCCCTCCCCACTCGGTATGTATTAATAAACCAATGACTAGATCAATCACTTATTCATAACAAAAATAGACAATTAAGTGAATCTATAACGGTGAGCGCATATGTTAAAATAAGGAAAAAGATGACACTGGATACAGTTGAATCCCAGCAATTGCTGGCTTTGACCTCCTTAATGATTGATGAGCTCATTAAGCATCACTCATTAACTTACTTCATAAAAGCTGTGTCTCGCACTCAAGGCCAAACATACCCGTGAGTGATTTCCAGGCAATAAAAAAATATCTTTTCATATCATTGCTGTTTGCGATCAGCACTAACACACACACACACACACACACACACACACACACACACACACACACACACACACACACACACAAACATATCAGTGCGAATGATCTGAACATCCTCTGAGTTGCGATGCCCCTACCATTAAGTTGATGTCGCCGTTAGGAATATACAGTATATTTCTTTAAGTAAACACAAGCAGTCATTTTTATGACCTATTGTATTTTACTTCCTCATCTAGTGGCTGGGGAGTGTTTATTTACTCAACTGGAAGAGTGTATCGGACATCTCTTAGGTCGCAGGTGTCAAAACCAAGGCAGGGCCACAACATCATTTTATGTGGCCCGACACAGCAAATTATATTCATCGACTTCATGTTTTTCTTGCTAAAATTCCAAAATTGGAAATGTTGAGATAATGCAAGCATTTTGGGGTTCCCAATACCTCTTTTATAATCAATGTAATAATATTTGAACAAACAGTTTTGACGGATGTCTGAAAACTAGTTATTCATCATCATTGTAGTATAGTGTAATATGAGGCGATCATATATTTATTTTGGTTCGTAGTCCTAATGGCCTTCTGAAAAAAACCCTAACTGGGATGCCCCGTGACAAAAATCTGTTTGTCATAGTTTGACATCCTTTGTATTTTAGTGATTTTTTTTATTTTTAATTTCTTTGTTTCGTATAATTTTTCTTTTTAGGATAAAAATAATCCCATTTATTTTAGAAAAAAATGGTAACCGGATAGGTTCAAATTATCACCTTAAAAATTATCCTAAAAATATTGGGGGGGATGTTCTTTGTTCAGGATAGAACAACAAACTGCATCCAAATTGTCTCAGTTGTCGTGACCTCTTTATGTGGCTATATGTCTAGTACCGCAGTGGTTCAAACTAGGTGTTTGAAAAAAAAAGAAAACAAATCTTTCTATAGAGAGTGTTGGTGTTGCAGCACCAAATAACGATGGGTGCCAGTGGGTGGTCAATCACTGTTTTTCTGTGAATGACATATTTAGAAGAATCAATCCCGCAGCCAGGAAGAATTGGAATCGGGTAGCAGGTCAAGCTGAAGGAAGCAGCAGCGGCGGCACTAATTACAAAAATTCAGCCACTAGGTGACTAGGATTGGGTCGATGGGAGGCATTCAACGAGGCCCTGAAATGAAATGTCCTGCTGATAACTGGCTTTTAACTAAACCCACCGCATCAAGCGCTTCCACGGCTGACGTTGGCCATGACATCAGAAGCATCTTGTGTCCGATTCCCACATTTGAACGGACATTTCACCGTGCTTGATGATGCAGAGGGGTCGATGTCGCAACATGGCCGTGGTCAGGTTACAATTCTTCGCCTATAACACAATCGGCGGGTCATTCCAACTCTACGCGCGCCGGGTCGGCACGGTAAACCAAATATCAGACTTTTTTTTTTTTGTTTTATGGTTTCACCTGCGTCTTTAATTACTTGCCGCCCTCTGCGGCAATCCTTGAATGCACGTTTTATTGTAACCTGCGCGTGTGATATCAGATGGGCAGCACACTAATATCAACGGCATATCACTGGCCTCACATAGTGACTCGCCTTTCCCGTCACTTTTCTCTTGTGGTCGTATAAAACAGGTGAGGAACGCCAAAACTGACGGGGACGCTCTCCAAGCGCCCAGCTGTGCCGGCCGCCTGGCGCCAATGCCCCACGGCCGGGGGGCTCTCGGCGCACCAATAGTGGTGCCTTTAAGGAGCGCCAGCCCTGCCGAGGTCATGGCGATGACTCGCGGAGATACTCCAGTCCCTGCCTGTTTCCATGGCAACCTGGATGTTAGGTAAGATGATGGTACACAACATTTTTTCCGTAGGATACAAATAATACGACAAATACCCCATCCATCCATCCATCCATCCATCCATTTTCCGATCCACGTTATCCTCACAAGGGTGGCGGGGGGTGCTGGAGCCTGTCACACCCTGAACCGGTTGCCAGCCAATCGCAGGACACACAGAGACGAACAACCATCCACACCGACACTCACACCTAGGGACAATTTTGAGTGTTCAATCAGGCTGCCACGCATGTTTTTGGAATGTGGGAGGAAACCAGAGTACCCGGAGACAACCCACGCAGGCCCGGGGAGAACATGCAAACTCCACACAGGGAGGCCAGAGCCGGGATCGAACCCACGACCTCTGCGCTGTGAGGTCGACGCGCTAACCACTGGAACACCGGGCCACCCACGACAAATAATGTTTAACATAAAAAATATATAACATATATACTTTTTAAGCTTTTTCTATGATTGATGTTTTATGTTGTGAAACACATAAAATCTGTGCTTCCTGGTTTTGGGTAACAAATATATTGTTACTGGTCAACAGCAAGTTTAAATCAAAGATGGCCTAATGTGTCCCTGAGCATATTTAAGACGCAGATTTCCAAATTGTCTTTAGTTTTAGTTTTTTTTATCTAGTACATCTGGTTTTTGTGATGAGTCTTGTCGCTGACAGATTTGTAGTGTGACGTCTGAGTTTTGTCTGTGAGAGAATTGTAGTGTGACGTGGCGGTCCAAGACACAGAACGAATATTTATCTGCTAGTCTGACAATCGGCAACGGCGCGATCGACAGAAATGTGGTGCGGTTTGAGAAGGCCTTCGCAGCACCTCTTCAAAGTTGTGCTGTTTTAATATTGACTGTAGCGGATATGGGGTGAAAGGTGAGTGTTTGACAGTAATCAGGAATCTAAAGCCTGAGCCCCATGGCCTTGAGCCTGAGGCATGCACACAAGCCTATTATAAGCATCTGAAACTGAGACCGTGTCAGTGCCTTTCACGCAGAACTGCAACACGGGGCAAGAGACGGCTTTGACGGGCTGTGTCAAAGGGGCTATTGATTTACTTGCATTGGGACTACCTGAGAATCAGGGAAATAGACTGGGTGACTTCATCTCCTCGTGCTATGGCCATACGTTTTAGAGACAAAAGTGATGCGGGAAAAACAAAAGCTGTCTTTGAAAAACACACATGTGGAAGTGGTTTCAGAAGTTGGGCACATGAAGTCCTTTTAAACATGGAGACAGAACCACATAATGGGGACGAAGACAACCTGTGAATTTACTGCATTCTAATGTGGCGACCAAACTCGTGTGTAAGGTGATTGGAAAGATTCTGCAACCAGGGTGTGAAATTTAAAACTTGACCCACATTTCTCCCACCTTGATGTGTTGAAAGGACAGACCCTCTCAAATATGACATCAAGTACAAAGTGGTTCTCACAGTCCGAGAACTATTTTATATGTCATGGATGGGCCACTTAAACGATGGAAGGGGCCACAATTTTTTATCAATGCTATTGAGGGACCACATCAGACCATGCACTTCCTAACCAGCTCCATGGCAAAGAAGCCATTTTAACTCGTGCGCATAAAAATAACCATTCAAGGATGGCAGAAAACTGCTGAACAGCAAACCAACATGAAGTGCAAGAACTTGTTTCATTTTTTTCCCTTCAAACATCAACTCACTCAAAATTTTAATATTATTGAGGTACTTATATTAGTCCTGTATGTAATTTCAAGTCTGCCCCCCCCCAAAAAAAAAAAAGTCATGTATTGTATTGGGCATGATAAGATCGACTGCCTAGCGCATCTAAGCCATGACTTCCATTGTGTAGTGAAAGGGGATATGACATCTTCAAATAATATAGTGGAACCCCAACATTTGCGTAGGATAGGGACTGAGTAAAACACTTTTTTTAGGGGGGGTGACAACAAAACTTGGAAAGAAAATCTGGAAATAAGTGGCTACCAAACCGCGAGTATTTCTTTGTCCACTGCAGTGTGTGTGTGTGTGTGTGTGTGTGTGTGTGTGTGTGTGTGTGTGTGTATATTTTTTTAATTAATCGAGGGCCACCCCCGCAGTTCATCAGTTGTTACGTTCGACTGGCTCTGTATAAAATGCACCTGATACTTAACTACAGTGTGTCAATTAGGAAGCAGGATCTCTCTGCAAGAGGCTTCTGAGAAGTCTCCGCTTTGCCATGACATCGCTCAGCCTCAATAATCAATATTTCATTTGAAACCAACTTCCCTCAAGCATTTAAAGCCTCAGCTCTCTTGAGACTGATTGAACAGTGGTCCAAGCGGAGTGCCAACAAGCACGTTCCCAAAGAGTCTGACCGCTGACCGTGGTGACATCACGCGTATCGAGTTGGACAGAATATCCCTGAAAATCAATACTAGGGTTTCTTCGACTTGAAGTCGGGACACAGAGTAGGTCGTGGGCCACCTATAATTATACGTTTAAAAAAAAAAAAAACAACCTGAAGAACAGAAACCTCTTCTGTATAGGCCTTTGTCCAAATGTTGTCCGTCCAGGCACAAATATAACACTGCAGATCTGTAGCATACAACATGGAGCAAAGCATTTAAACTCTTTACGAGTGATGATACTGAAGCATCCAAATCTTGGCATGCACGACAGCTCAGCCCCAACCCTGAGACCCATAGCGTCACTTTAAATCACATTTTAATAGTGTGTCAGCATCAGATTCATCGACTTGTTCCATAAAAGTTTTGTATGACGCCCGCGTGGGAGTTAGGGCTTCTCCACCAGTCCCAATTAACAGTGTAACCTCAATTAGCATTGTTTGAGATCCATTGGACACTTACACTGCTATTTCCCTCATGAAGCATTTTGTTTGAGTACTAACCTCTTCAGTACACTTGGTACACGAGAGCTCCTCATACGAGGCACACGCAGCATGTAAAGCGTCAAAATAGCGCCACGTGGAAGACGCAGCAGTAAATCTTCAGGGTGGATCCTGACATTCCACCTGTCAGATCGTATTTGGGGACCAGCGTACAATATGGCCGGGAGATTCCAGTCAAGTGCGTCAGTCTGTGCTGATATTTATCAACACAGCAGACCTAAACTGAGGATCACATTCAAGTATGTGCAGCGATCCCCATTCATTGCCGGGCACACATTTCAGACCCATCTGCAATAAAGTGAATATCTGCAATATTCATATGATTATGGTTAATTTATGTATATATACATATATAAACAGTTTTGGCTGGCCCGGGGTCAAGTGGTTAGTGTGTCGGCCTCACAGAGGTCATGGGTTTGATTCCAGCTCCGGCCTTCCTGTGTGGAGTTTGCATGTTCTCCCCATGCCTGCATGGGTTTTCCCCGGGTACTCCGGTTTCCTCCCACATTCCAAAAACATGCACGGCAGGCTGATTGAACACTCTACATTGTCCCATAGGTGTAAGTGTGAGCCCAATGGTTGTACGTCTATTTGTACCCTGCGATTAGGTGGCAATTGGTTCAGGGTGTCCCCTGTCTACTGCCCGAAGACAGCTGGGATAGGCTCCGGCACGCCCCGCGACCCTTGTGAGGAAAAGCGGATCTGAAAATGGATGGATGGATGGAACAGTTTTATCCCTTCAGTGACCTGTAAACATATCAAAACACATTTTTTAAACGTATTGTAAATGTAAAAAGCAAAACTTCTTTTCTTCATAAACTGCACAGAAAATGATGTTCCGGTATTGATAGTGAAGTAGTAGTGCTGTGTGCTGTCCACGCCAAAAGATCAGGAATTACAACGGCCGCTTAACTTCCTCCTTCCTCAAGCATATAACATCCAGGAAGTTGAATCTTCTCGTAAAAATGGTCATGACCAGAGCAGATCAAGTCCAAAAACCTGCTGTATGCAAAGCCCCATAAGTTTAGTGTTTAAATTTAGCGTATTGTGGGCCTGAACGCATTCTTGGTATCCAATAAATGGCTTGGCGGTCTCACCTCCACCCGAAATATGACACCACCCTCACTGACCGCACGTGAGCCAACATAGCCACGTCATGTGAACCTACCGCGCTCCCGGTCGCATGCAGGGCGATGCATGCTGGCTTTTGTGTGCGGTTGCAGTGGTCCACGGGATGGCCGTTATGCAATTGACGTGTTCTCAGAAGTGCCTTTGGAGCTGGGTGGGAGTGAGGAAAGTCGCGCTGAGGTGCGAGGGTGAGTGGCGATGGCGTTGCTGGCAAGGTTGTCAGGGGAAGACTTATCCGCCCCCCCATCTGACTGCACTGAAGACAGAGTTGGAAAATTTCCTCTTTCCTAATGTACACGTTTTTTTCGGTGAACCTAATGTCACACCAAAGACAATTTAGTCTTCCACAAACTTAATGTATGTATTTAGTGAGTGCCACAAACCTCGAGAGTACGTTTTGCGCAACACCGAAGTAATGTTTTTGAAACAGAAGACACATTGGACTCTTCAAAAAAAAACCTGAACATACGTTTTGATAACAAGACTGCATTGTCAATGTTTTGTGAAACATTGAAGATGATTTACAGTCTTCAATGTGTCAACCATTTGTTTTTCTTCAACGAAAAACAGTTATTAATAAACCGTAATAAACGTATAGTTTAGGGCCTGACGTATGGATTTTTTTTTAGGTCGATGTCGATTCCGATATTTGGCAGGATAAAATTCCGATAACTGATAAAAGTGCAGATAAGTTATTATTATCCATCCATTTTTTTAACCCGTTTATCCTCACAAGGGTCGCGGGCATGCTGGATCCTATCCAAGTCGTCTTCGGGCAGCACATTTGTCTGTTCACAATACTTTGTCCGATAGTATTTCACTTTACAGCACACAGAAAAATTGGCAAAAAATCTGCCTTTTTTGCTGGGCGGGGGTGGGGGGTGGGGCGTTTCAGTGAATCAATGTCACTATCTTTGTGTTATGTTGTAATGTTACTGTGTGAAAATAATCATAATAAAATAAAATTGGTCAAGAAAATACGACTACTAAGGCTGTTTGTAAACGAGCCACTATGGCCCGATTAGTCAGTCAGACCCTAATTTATATTATATTATTTATTATTTATTTAAACTTTGTTTTTGTAAAAATTCTGGACAATTGAATCTTCAATTGTCGGTGCTTTGAAGCACTGAAGACAACGTTAGCCATCAGTTAACAAACTTGTGTCTTTAGTCAATCTTAGTGAATCGTTAGCCATGTAGCATAATTGCCTTTGTCATTTTTCAATATTTTGGTAAGACAAAGAAAAATTTTTACAACACGCATTGCTATTTTTTTTTTTTTGTAAACAGATGGGTGAACAAGTAAGTGAAAAGAACAAGACCCAATGATTTCTCGTTTTCCCCAAAATTTGAAAAATGACTTCGGTAATTGTGCTAATGAGCCGACAATATGTGTTTTGTAGACAACAAGCTTTCATGAAGCTAAAGTCAAAGTACAAAACAACAGCAACTCTCGATGGCCTGGCTCGTTCTGGGTTATTTGCCGTCCAGCTGGAATGACCAAATTGTTTCTGTGCAGCCCCACAAAGTATGTTGTTATCCCAACAGTAAGGTAGTGGGTAAGCTGGATTTCCTCTATTTTGCAATGCACGACAACAACGACAGCTCATATTTTAATACGCTTGCCAGACTGTGAAAACACCAGCGGGGAACACGGGAGCGGCAGTACAATTTATATATATTTAAAAAAAAAATCTTAAAGGAATGGGCCATGTCTCTTACGCTTTGTGTTGTTCCCAAAGACTTCTGAACTTCACTGAACTTTGGCCCATTTTGCTCTCTGCCCAACTAGAAACCTAAATCCTTTGTTTTGAACGTTCAATGTGCTGCCCGCCTGCCCCTTACGGGAGGACGCATGGTGGCCAGTCACGTACCAAAAACACATCAGGGTAACACTCAAATTAAAACCCATGCAAGGAAAAAAAAAATCTCTGAGACTTGGTGTGACGCCATAAGGCTGATGTTTATTTGAACATTGATTTTCTGTTTCCTGCTCCTAATTAAACCCAATACATGGCAGCAGCACCATTGACCTCAGTATTGGCCGTTATTTCAGTGCATGAAAAAGGGCTGTTTGGGTTTGAGTAGTAAGTAAAATATGAAAATAAAATTTTAAAAAAGGGGTACAGTTATTGATGACTTGACAAATATGTTGTGGATCTTTAAAACTTTTAAAATCTGAGTGTAAAAATAATATTACAAAATTGATGAGTAAAAATGAATAAATAAATAAAAATACCCAAAGTTCGACATTTATTGATTGATTGATTACGTGGTACTTTTCTCACTTTTGGCATTACAAGGCAATGCCATCAGCTAATTTTATAAGGTGATCCGTTGAGTGCTGCACTGGTTTGTGTTCAGTGTTATTTTGCACCTTGTGACTTTTCAAGGAAGTAAACACAGCATTTCAAGTCAGCTTTTTGGAGAAACAATGCAAGCGATTATGACATTTCCTCCTGCCGGTGATCAGCTACGAAAATATTAAGCAACAAGCTCGACGTGCCCTGGCCGTGGCGCTGAAGTAGTTGCGTAATTTAACCATGCACTGCTTGCCTGGCTTCAATCCAGCCGGCACCAGCAGCACTGTGTAGGCTCACCGTAATCAACCCAGACAGCTTCCAGTCACAGTAAAGCTAACCGATTCTATTTGTCTTTTATGTTTTAGCGCCCAGGAAGATGACAGGCCAATATCGCCTTTCTACATGAGGTAGGCCCTGTTGGAAAACTTATTAACAGTGTCATCGTCATGGAACGCATTGCACACCCCCCCCCCAAAAAAAAAAAACACGTTCCCACCAAAGCACAAATTTCACAAGTACAACAGCAAAACACCAAATGGCAACATGCTGACCTCAAAGCAGATTTGTCAATGTCAAGATGACCCTTTCAGTTGAACTTGTTAGCATCTGCAATATTGATTTTTACGTGGGCTTTGTGTTCAAACCTGACAAATTATCTCATCTCATCAGTGACACAAATTCCACTTTATTGACTGCCTGTAATTATCGGCGGTATTCCACATGCACTCACGACTCCAATGGTCATCACCTCCCCTTGAAAAAAAAATACTCGCTGATTTTACGAGACATAGATTAAGTCATGTTGGTTGGATTGACTTTTTTTGTTGTTGTTGTTCTATTCATGTTTTTTTTCCCCCCACCACGTTTGAGTCATGATGGAATGGTTCCCCTGGCCTTAAGAATGCAAACTGGTCTGGCCCACTAATCCCAACACGAACTAGAGCGTAGCCTGCTAACATACAAACGGACACATCGGTCACTCTATCCCTCGTTCACTCGCACAACGTCCCCGAATAAGACTCCTTGCACTGATCTCCACACACACTTCCACAGTCAAATAGTTACTTTAACTTTTCTCCACCAGTTAATTGTGTTATTCATGCAATGAGTGGTTGAGTGCAACCTTTGAGGGTCCTGGCTAATAAGCCACCGTGGTGTAACGCGGGATAAGTAGAGGAACGGATGGCCCCGGTTACACAATACCCAGCCTGATCAAACAACGACTTTCCTAAGCTCTCATTCAACTTGCATTTTTAGCTCTCACTCAAGGGCAAAGCAAAGCATTGTTTGCAGTGCACGATAGACTACCTAAAGGTTACACACGCAAGGGTGAGGGGGGGTTTAATCTCGACACTTCACAGCAATTAAGGGTCAAAGGTTAAGTCAACATTGGTAAACCATTAACTTGTTTACATTGCTTTCACCCAGCGTTGTCAATGGCTGAACTATTCTTAGCGAGTCAGCATTTTGATGTCTGTTATCATGGATTTATCATTATTATTATTATTTTTTTAAGGGGTCAGTGTTTATTGTATTGCTGATATATATTGGTAAGACGTAGCCAGAATCTGTCACAGTCACATCGAGTGCTGTCGGTCCCTTCTTGTGCTTTTTATTGTAAACGCTGATGATTGTGGAATATTTTTCACAAGTCACCCGACATGTGTTATGTAAGACTTGTCAGTGTGTTGTGTGCCCTCACGTTCCAAGAAACATTATTAATGTTTTGGCAACCGAAAAAAACCCCCCATTGTAACTAAAATTGGAACCTCCTACGCCATGTGTCAAGGCCCGGGGGGCCAGACCTGGCCCAACATATCATTTTGTGTGGCCCGCGAGAGCAAATCAAGCATGTCATCTTTTCGATGATGATTGTTGAAGTCTGAACTAAAATTTCAAATTGTCATATGTATTACATCATAACACAGAGATATTGCAAGCATTACCTCGTTACGTACTTATTACATTAAAACTGTTTTCATGTACTGTATAGCTTCAATCGTGGTTGCGGGTGCATTGTGCATCCACTAGATGGCGCTACACTAAAGGGAATACAACATACAATATGACTTTATTTATATTGAGCTTTCGCAACCGTTGCAGGTGTAACAGAGCACTTTACAGAACATTTAAAATGCTGCGTCCAAGAAATCAGAACATTGATCCATATATAAGGCGCACTGTCGGCTTTTGAGGAAAATTGAATGCTTTTAGGTGCGCCTTATAGTGCGGAAAATCCGGTAGGTATAGTGTGTTTTGCTCTTTCTTTGCCTTTTTTTTGTAAACAGACTGCGTACAACGTGAGCAATAGCATTCAAGATCCATTCATCATACTGAATCATAAAAAAAATGCACAAAATCCAAATCGTCATTACAGTCCTGACAGAAATGGATGTATAAGGAGCCACGGTGGAGGAGGTTGAGCATTTCTCAGTTTGTCCTGCATGAACTTGGCTTCATACGCTCCTTCTTTTCCTCCCTTTAGTCCTCACGGCTCTCCCGTTGTTCGCTCGCCTGATGCCGTTAAGTAAGTCATATCTTGTCCGAGCACATGCATTACTTTATACTTTCCTCTGGGGAACGTTTATGGTATGGTGATTCCCCTCTGAACAGAATCCTGGACAAGACCATCCGTTCGACAGTCAAGCAGCACCTCTTTGATGGCCATCGGGCGTCAGATGTCGGAGAGCTGACCCCGCAGCAGCTTCTAACGGCGAGGCAGCGACGACGTCACCGCAGAGAGCAGCACGACGACAGCGCCGGACAACTAGACAGAAGCCGGTACAGCAACGAGGATTTGATGCCCCGACACTGTCTTATAAATATAAATTAGGGATAGAAATTTGACATTTTAAAGGATATCAGCATCTGCATTTTTTTTTTTTTTAATTCCGACATCCGATATGAGATGATTTTAAAACTTTATAAATTAGGCACTCAATCAGAGTCAAAAGTTAGGGACAAAGTTCACTTTTATTTACTTAGAGTTATTGTTGATGTACGGCATTTCACGACCGTACGGCACACCATATTAAAAGGCGTCATGTCACTTCTGGGTGCTATTTCTGTATTTAACACATTCACAAGGCGCATTGTAATACTGGAGGCAGGCATGGTAACGCGTACGTTGGCCTAAAAAAAAAAAATACAGTTGCATGCATGGATGCCAGCATAGTTTTTAAAAAGGCAGCGGGAGCAAAATGGAATTTGTGCTTTACTGAAGTATTTAACAATGTACTTGTTAGGTTTTTTTTTTTTTATCAGTCCTCATCCACAAATCCATGAAAGTCCTCATCTTCTGAAAAGCTCAAAAAACGGTGCAAGCAGACACGTTAGCCCAAGCATCCACAATCCATTCACAAATTCTTTTCTTTTGGCATAAAAATCACCATAGGTGGCTGTTTCTGTCCATTATTTATTGTGAAAGATTAAAAAAAAAAACTTTTAACAAGTTGTAAACCTGAAAAGCTGTTTACCAAACACATACTTAATTGCACATAAATAGTTCCTACTGTGGAATATTTTCCATTTTACAACCAATAAATAAAAATATCAGTCATCGGCTGCTCATAATCGGCATCAGCCCTGAAAAAAAAACATGCTGGTCTATCTCCAGTTTAGATAATTGCGCTTGTAAAGCTTGAATCCTTATCCAGGCAACTAGAAACACGTTGAGCTTGTGACATAATGTCACCAAGTGCCCAAAGCTAGGTTTTCGAGGATTGTTTCCTGTCAAACTAACCGCACCTCAGTCAAATTAACGCTTACCAATGGCACATCCACTAGTCTCTTCTCATTGCGTCCATTGGGACAAGTGAAGTCACCGCTCTAATAAGATAAATCCTTGTTGATGGACACCTGGTGGAGATACTGTTGACCGGGAGGAGACGAGTGCATTAGTCGCGCACCGACTGCAGCAAATGTCAATACGACGTGTGGACGGTAAACAGAATTAGCCCGGAATGCTAAACAACACAAAGGCTATAAAATGTGTGCTAGTAACTCCACATTGAGCGCACGCAATGTAGACCTCTTTCATTCTCCTCACAGAACGGACACCAACAAGGAGAACATCCCAACATTAGCAAGCGGGAGCAGCCGTGTTAGAAGCCTGAGAGAGGACGTAGGCTGTGTTTATGTAGGCTCACGCAGTGGACAGGGTACTCAGGTGGTGCGAGCACCAAAATCCAGGAAGTGGAAACACAACCCAACGCTGGTGCAGCTCAACCAGGACGCACACGCAGTGAGTTTTCCTTACTTACTGGTCACTGTACTGTCTTAGGTTACGCAATCTATTAAAAACAGGAAGTTTTTTTTTCTTTGGTATTATATAAGGAGTCGAACCATCCCTGCTCATACAAAGATGCAAAATCTGACCGAAAACATTTCACAGTGGGTCTTTGATCTTTGGTCTCTAACATACAATATCACAGTAGTAAAGTCAACGTGTGAAAAACTGGGCTGGTCACCAGCCAATAACAGAGCTCATAGACAACTAGGCATTAACTCTCACATACACACCTATGGACAATTTAGAATAGATGTGGGCCAAGTATGGCCCGGGGGCCACAATCGGCCCACCCCCATTCTCTGCCAGTCTCTCACAGTGACCCTGAATTCAAACTAAAATGCCAAATATGTGGTGCTTTTATTTTGAAAGTTGTGTGTTTTATGCGCGGATGTGTGGATGTATTATGTGTGGATGCTAGTACAAGCAAGGTAGCTAGCAAGAGCTTGTGTATGCACTCTTGCCTAGTTAGCAACGTTTTCTCACCCCTCTAGCAATTAATTTTCCAATAAAGAGATTGGCAAAAATGGTGGTCCTAATGTTAGCAACATTCGTATTTCCCCCACAGTGGAGGAAAAAGGCCCAAAAGATTTGGCCTGATAATTCTGTGTGTAAATCTTCCTCTTCCTATGCTGTACATAGCGGGTGTATTATAACTCACTCTATCTTTATCCACCACTATCAATACTATACTTTCCTCTTACCTATATATTTGGGAGATTTGAGCTTGCAGTTGGTTCACAAAACTAAAGTTATCATTTTGACCTTGTAAATATGTAATTTTAATGACCCCTTATTATTTTCCTTCCCTTATGTAGTATTTTGGTTGAGTCAGCGTGCCTCTACTGGGACTTGACTCCATGCCAATGATTTATGGACTGTATATTTCTATTTATTTATCTATATATTTATGATTTAAGGTGCCCTAATCATTTTTTTACTTTTGTGTTCATTTGTTTTTTATTTTATTTTTTTTTATTCAAGCAATCCAGTTCACATGGGCAGTGATGTCATAATGGCTTGAAGTAGAGGTCCCGAATCATAATGAGAATTTTGTTTTCCCATCGAAGGAGTCTGCAGGCATGTCGGCAACCTTTGAGAGAACCAGGCCCAGCCGCATGGAGCCCTATAAGAAAAGGTGAGCGCCTCCAATTTTTCTTTGAAAATGTGATGTCATGTCAATATCCTGTAGAAGCTTGTTTTTGGTTGACAAGCATGTGGCTGCCACCTGCAGATCTCGGCAGAGCTATGTTTATACAGTACACTGATCCGCTGGACAGAATCTGACATCAACATATTTTTTTTTTCCGTCACATTTTCCAGGAATGACGCCTCAAGAAAAGATGACCTTCCTTCTCCCTCACAGGTACGAACGCGCTCTCGCTTTCTGCCACGCTGATGAAAAAAAAAAGAGGCCCGATGATCTCAGTCAGTTATGACTGCATCAGAACCATAATAGAAAATCTGGCATTTATCCACCGGTGCCTTTTAATCAGAACTCAGCCATGGTGGACATTGTCGTGTTCACACAGCGATGTTGTAACATATGTCATTGACTGTCACTTTCAACACAGTAAGGGAAGCCCGCGTCAGGGTGGTCCCCCTGATACCATGTCAATGTCTTTAACACAGAGCAGCGACAGTGAGAGAAATTCAAAGAGGCTTATTGTTACAGAGATCCTGTAAAATCTATGCAGCAATTTATGCATCAAACTTATAACCGTAAAAAAAAATATCATGCTTTCAATGCACGTGTTTAAACTTTACAGCCTGGCCCCAGCAGGTCTCTGACACTCTCTTTGTGGGGTGCATTGCCAGATCGACTTTGGCCCCATATTCTGTGTCAATGCTGGGGTCGGATAATGTTTCCAAAAACAACAACAACAACAACAACAACAATTAAAATCGGAAAATGAACCGGGCAAACTGCAAATGCAAAAGCAATATTTATCTATTTTTGCATTTGACACAGAACCCAGCGAAGTGGAATACTGTATTACAGGACCATGACCTACAATCTGCATCATTCCGCCTTTCGAGCATTCCTGTACACTCTGTATGTTTTTATGTTGTTGTTATTTGGAAAGGACAATGCACATTGATGAACACCGGTACAATATTTGCGTGAATGTGCCAGTTACCGGTAAATAGGGAGGGAAAATCCTGGCATTTACAAGCAGTGGAAATGTATTTTTAGCCTCGTCCACACACAGATCCAGTAAAATGAACGCATCAAAGCCTAGCATAGTGAGACATTGCCACAACATGATCTGCCTTTCCAGTATTCCTCTACACACAGGTAGTGTCCTGCCTCTGTTACAACACCGACACTACTTCTGAAGATGTACAATTGCTGAGCCAAATAACCGCACCCCCTGACCCCACTATTCGATGTTGGATATCAAACAGCAACATGAAAAAAAAAAATGCGGAAAAATGTTTGCTCCAAATAGGACTAAATTTTAGCCTCATTGACACAAAGGTCCACGAAGATGAATGCATGACAGCTTTTTCCCAAAGAAAAATGGTGGGAAAATGCCAGCTTTCACAGGCTGTGTAAAAGTGCGTTGTGACCTCATTTTGTCAGCTTTTTAACGTACACGTGACAGCCCTAGATTCTGCAAATTTGCATGATCATCGTCATAATAGAAGAACCGAGACAGCTTTCCTTTCACACAGAGCCCTGCAAAGCAGTATAGTGCTGCAACTCGCAGGCAGTGTAAACTATAGCGGCTTCTGTTTAGCTTATTTTAAATGGAAACTGCAAAATTGCCACATCAAAGACGTCACGAAAGATCAGGCCTTTTACACCACACCCAGTTACACAGCAACACGGCATCCACAATCCGATAATTCGATCGCCGCGTCTCAAAACCGGGTATCCGCGCGCCGCAGCTTTGTGGTTTGCAAAATCATTTGCACTTATGTCATATCATATAAAAGTGTCTGCTTACTAAAGTGCCAGTAAAACAACCACAATCAAAAATGTTTGTATAATTGAATTCCACAAAAAGGGAAAGGAGAAGAGTCTGCCCCGCCTTTTCGGCATTCCTTAACAGCAGGATGATCCAAAATCTGACCCGGGAGAAGTTTGCAACCTGCTGCACTTTTTTTTTTTTAATTGGCTCACCACATATTCTGAAAGCCCAACTTGGGGATAGAAAATGAATAAATGGATGTTTGATGGTTTGTGAATGCTACAATCAGTGCGGCGTTCGACCTCACCCCGGTCAAAGTAAGTTGTTTTTGTAGGCAGAAGGTTTACGGGAGATTACGGGCGACGACATAATTGTTATGGGGTATGGGAGGGCACGAGGCCAACAGACGACCTTATCAAGTCTCTGCAGCTGTTTGGTGTCGTGTTACAGGGTTTCACCGAATCACACAACAATTACAAGCGTCAAAGTGGCCCTTCTCATCAAAGAGGCACTCCCACAATGCTTTGCACCTGCTCGTTCATCATTCATGTCAAAGTGGACCGGGAACTAGCAACAAACCACAATAAACATTGTCTCTTTATGGAGAGGCCAACTGTTGTTGGTAAACATTCAATTTAGATGCCAGTCGTCGTTCGTTTTATTTCAATATTAACTTTTGGTAGTTTGGTTACAATCGAAAGTTACATCTTATCAGGTTCCAAGTGTTACCCCCCCTTTTTTTTAACTCTTCATTTTCCCAATTGTCTTGTAATTCCAATCTTCTTCTGTTTTTTTCAAATCTGAATGAATGCAGATTGACGCCACCCGCTGGTGTGGAGTAGCATAAACGCAATTTACTGACTTTTTGCTGTTGGCTTTATACCGGCACAACTTTAGAGACCAATACAGCTATGGCGCTGTATGGCAGTATAATTAGAAATGTCCTATTTAAATAAAATAACATTAGCAATATGTTCAAAATACTATTTAAGAATTTTTTTTAAAGCATCGCTTTCATTTTCATCTGTAGTCAGCTGTTATGATTTTTTTTGTTTCTGTCATTATTATAAACCAACAAAAACATAATGAATTATTTTTTTGAAAACAAATTAAAGTTCGGAGACAACCATAATGCATCCCGTCCAGAATTCCCCTTTTTGTTTTGTTTTTAACTATTTTTCATCCATCCATCCATTGTATTCAAAAACCTAAAACACAAATACAAATTAGTTCCCTAATAATTTTTTTCATTAAATAATTTAAAAAATGATTTGGATAATTAGGCGGCCCGGTAATCCAGTGGTTAGCACGTCGACTTCACAGTGCAGAGGTACCGGGTTCGATTCCAGCTCCGGCCTCCCTGTGTAGAGTTTGCATGTTCTCCCCGGGCCTGCGTGGGTTTTCTCCGGGTGCTCCGGTTTCCTCCCACATTCCAAAAACATGCATGGCAGGCTGATTGAACACTCTAAATTGTCCCTAGGTGTGAGTGCGGGCGTGCATGGTTGTTTGTCTCTGTGTGCCCTGCGATTGGCTGGCAACCAATTCAGGGTGTCCCCTGCCTACTGCCCGAAGACAGCTGGGATAGGCTCCAGCACCCCCCGCGACCCTAATGAGGATGAAGCGGTTCGGAAGATGATGATGATGATGATTTGGATAATTTTTTTCCTTTATATATAATGATTATAATTTTGAGGATTACAGCAACCAAAATGCCCATATTCACAATCACCATAAATGTGGATGTTACATAAGAAAGCAGTACTGTAAATGGATTTTTAGAATTGAAATTAGGTTGGAAAATACTTTCCAGGAGGCAAATTGTCATGTGCTGAATGAAATACTGGATTCTTATACTGTAATCTTTTTACAACTCGACAAATTTATTCCAAAAGCAATTAGATGGGCAATTCTGTGGGAAGTTTTTTTTTCTCGAGGAGTAGCTCCAGTATTTTTTTTTTCACCGGACTACCGATGACTATTTGCCGTTGAGTTGCTCAGACAAAATTAACTTGAGCAGCAACACAGGGCTTTGCTTTGGGGTATGACACACGATTCCCACACAACAACAATTTCATTAGCGCCTACTAATGAAGCGAACGGCTTCCTTGCTACCTTGCTCCCTTGATTGTGCGCAATTAAAACCCACACAGCCCCCGCGAGGCTTTAACGCATCATCTTGCTGCTTGGAGGCAGTATTACGTCAAAAAGCTTGAGCGACATCAATAAACGGCAGTTTGCTCCTTCTTCTTGAAACCTTTTCTCATTGCTTTCTATTCAGGACGCTTAATCAGATGAAAATGATTGACTTTGTTGAATCATCATGATGAGATTACAGAGAGGTGCAAAATGCGGGATTCTCTGAGGAGTATCAACTGGGATTAACGTGAGCGCAGATGTTGTAGCCGCACACACACACACACACACACACACACACACCCGCACAAACGCATTTGCCCCGAAAGCAGCATTACGTCATTGGGAGAAGCCCAGCTGGTACAACAGCAGGGTAAAACGGACAGTGCTAAATACGAGTCTCTTTGATACTCTTGTCGAAGCTGGCATTTTTCCAGCTCCCCCCCCCCCCCCCCCCCCCC